>JAUBOD010000433.1:3856848-3874486 GCA_032353885.1 Nothura maculosa | reverse complement strand
TGCTTCAGGTGCGGCCTTACCCTCCCTTGACCTGCTGGCAACATCCTCCTGAGGCAGGCCAGGATCCCATTGGCCTTTTTGGCCATGAGGGCACTGCTGGCTCATGGGTAACTTGGTGTCAACCAGGACTCCCAGGTCCCTCTCTTCAGAGCTGCTTTCCAGCAGGTCAAACCCTAATCTGTACTGGTGCCTGGGGTTGCTCCTCTTCAGGTGCAGGACCCTGCACTTGTCCTTGTTGAACCTCAGGAGGTTCCTCTCTGCCCAACTGTCCAGCCTGTCCAGGTCCCTTGGAATGGCAGCACAAATCAGTGGGGCAAAATCAGTGGGAAAGGACGAGAAGAAGGCTGAACAAGGCCTACTGGAGGTTGTGAAGCTGTAAGTGGTGCTCCTGCCCCTCTGGAGGGGCAGCCACACCATGTTGGCATCGCCCGCAGTGATCACAGCACCAGCAGTGGGCTGCTACTCACCAGACCAAGGGGGCAGTGCCGAGAAGGAGGAAAACACCAGGAACAAGGAAGGAACTTGGGAATATAGGCAACAGGTGGGATTTAAAAGTATAGAACAAAATTGTCCAGGAAATAGAGGCTTCTCATGCGCCTCTACACAGAAGGCAATTTGACAGTTGTAAATTTTATCATGTAGTTCACTTCAAAGTAATAGAATGAATTGAGTTAGCCCATTACATAGAGAGCAGTATTTGCCCAGTAGTTTTTATATAATACTGAAATCCAGATGACTTTTCCTGGTAATGTTTTTATTGCCAGCACGAAGATTGCTATTGTGTGTATTATGTATGAGATGCCTGAGTACATTAGATATAACAAAAGGTGAACTTAGTTATTTATCTTTCCAAACTGTAAACTTTGCTTGTCCCTGAAATACATGATTGACCCACAGATGCCTCATATATCAATACAACTTCAGCAAATGCAAATATACTCACAGGCTTCCCACTTTGGACAATGTCACAAGCAGGTCATCACAAATTATACAAAATATTTTCATTTAATGGATCCTGGATATAGAGAGAGTGTGCAGGCACTTAGGTAGCCCTTCAGTCTATAACATGTCCCAAAGCACTGGAAACAAAGCAAATGAACTCACATCACACTTGTATTATTATCCCTTTTTCTTCTTTCAATAGATAGAGGCAGAAAAAAAGACCTCTTAAGCAAGACTGTATAGAAAAATCTAGCAAGATATTGTATTCATTTGTTTACCTTTAATCATGAGATCAGATCATCCTCTTATAATTCGAGTTCATCACAGCTATAAAGGAGGTGAGAGAGACAGTCCACTATTAAAATTTCAGCTGTTATTGCAGCCTGGATTGGCCACACTTTCTTGTGCTAGAGGTCATGAGTTTGACAGGTTCCCTCTGTACAAAACCCTCAAGAGTACAGAAGCAAACTCCAGATGATTTCCATCAACTTCTGATAATTGTAAACAAAAGACAATGAGAAACATCAGGGAGTCACATTTCACTAGAGCATAGAGACAGTGGGGGTTATAATTAGCATTGGAATCACATCTGCATCAAATTGAAAATTAGTAAAAATAAAGAAAACTCTTCGCTTTGCCACTTCTCAGATGAAAAGCAGCTATTCTTCTATGCATAGCATTATTTATTAAAATTGCTTTCTTACTGCTTGCAAGATTTAAATAAAAGATCCATAAAAATAGACAATCCGTTTACTCAGCCCTCTGAGGTTATGCTCTTCACATGTACTATTCATATTTTTAACAAAGAAGTGTGGCAAGATTCTTAATTGTTGCTGGAGGATCATTTTTCAGCAGTACTCAGAGCAGCTTTTTTATTGCTTTCTATTGGATTATGATCCCTTTCAGAAAGCTGACGAAGGCACAAGTCACACCTATGAGAGACAAGACAGAATGTAGGAATTTGCACAAATCTAATGTTTCTTTTCCACTCTTTGCAGCCCACGTAGATTAAGCAAGCTGCAGACACTTATATTTACTTAATTTAGTGGGGACATGATCTTCTGCGTAGAGCACTCTCTGAGAATTTAGAGACTAGGACTAGGAGCACACTGGTGGACTTGAACACCCCTTAGTTCTCAGATCTTGTTTTTCCTCAGCTGTAAAACAAGCTTGTTGATTCCCTCGTTGATGAAAATTATGAATGAGAAGATAATGTAAGAGCTAGCTGTTTATCACCATTGCTTGGGATAAGAGGTGGCAGAAGGGAGTGAAGCCAACGTAGCAGTTTGGGTGTCCTTCATCAAAGGTACCTTGACTTCCAGATAAGATCCCAAGTATTTAACTAGCAACTGCCATCCTAGACACAGGGAGATTTCAGTATATCCAAGGCTGGTTGTGTCTGCGTGTCGCCTGAACTGCCTGGATACTGCCATTCCTCCTGGGAGCAGAGCCCCTGTGCCAGGAAGCCGAGTCCTGGCTGGGGCAGCCCAAGGTGCAGGAGCCTGAGGCAGAAAGGGAGGTCAGCTTCAGCCTGGCCCACGCTCTGTCAGAGCTGCTTCTGTTTTCCTCCCCAAAGGCGATGAATTTCACGAACCACAGTGTTTGTCCTTTGGACTGTGAAGACTCAGAGGTTTCAAGATCTCTGTTGTTTTGGGCCTCTGGTTCTGATACCATAGAGAAAGGCATAGATAAAAATATCTATTTTGAACTAGATCCTATATGGATGTGGTTAGCATAATATTGTAGCTTAATATCCATCCTCAATACTTTCTGTGATTTTAGGTCTGATCTGATACTGGTACAAGGCCAAACCTCTGAGGATGGTGTGAATGCCATTGAAAAGTCTCCAGAAATAATTGCTTTTACTGAATCAGCTTGTTTCAGTTGGTGGAAATAATTTCATAAAGATTATAATTTTTCTCACTCTGAGCAGAAGTGATATAATAAAGTAATAAATCTCATTGAATAGTGAGGTGCGGTATAAACATCAGGAATATGTAAACAGAGAATAAACAATGATATGTGCACCACAAACTGGGCATCTTGTATTGACCTGACATGATTAAAAATTGTTTGTTGAGCTTAATCATAAGCAGAAACTCTAATCTCTTTTTCCCTTCATTTATTTGAATGTAACCTGGTTATTTCAGCAGAGCGTCAGCTGATTTATGTGGCTGAAAAGTAACATTAGAGTCACCATTCCACTTTCTCAGCTTGGTAAAAACATTTATAATATCTCTAGGTCATGTCCAGAGCCGCTCTAGAAATTATCGTGTATGTGACATTGCAGAATGTCTGTGTCGTCTCTCTGACACATATACATCCTAGCAAATACATCCTAACTTCGAGATTATTTCACCCATTTCCACAGTATTAGTTAGAGAGTGGCTGAATTTCTTTCCAGTCAACAGTGAGTTGTTTTTCACAAAGACTTTAAAATGGGTTAAAGAAGGTAAAAAAAATCCCTTTCTTTATAATTAATGGTAACTGGATGTTAGCAAATACAGAAGCACTTCAGGATGTTAACACACATATAAATCATTAGAAAAAAATAATTACACTTTCCATTGTGGGAAATGTTATAAATCTCCCCACTATTGAAAAATAATATGCTTTCTAACATATTTTCTTGTTTCAGAGCATATTATTAATTTTTGCTTACCAAAATATTATGTAAAAGAGCTATCATTTTTATCTATAAATGAACAGCAAATCACAAATTAAATGAGATGGAAAAACAATCTGCTGTCTTTGTGAGTGTTTCTCTAAATATTACTTTTTATTTTAAAAATGGATTTTTTTTTTGAATTCAATAGAGCATATTTTGCAGCTTAGGTTGATTTGCATATTGCAGCATGACAAAAAAAAAAAACAATCTTGTCTCCCTTGGCTGAAGGACTGAGTGGAGGTTGAATTTCTTAGTGATCCCAAGCCACCAAGCCTTCTCTGCTTTGGCTTTCTGGATTTTTGCTTTGCTGTCTTTAGATGCCTTTATATATATGTATATACATACATATATATATGTATGTATATATGTATTTATTTTCTTCTCAAGCAGGTGTAAAGTGGAATCTTCTGCTTGTCCTCGAGTCTCATACTCTCCAGTGCTGGAGTTTGCATCTAATACAGATGAAGAACAGTAATTTGCGATAATGTCTCTGAGACTGAGGCACATGGGCCCACAGAAATATCACTGATATTTGCTTTTTACTTTCCTAGGCAATTCAGAAAACTGTTCAGTCATGCATAGTCCTAGCAGCACTGGACAACTCACATGTTAGAGTGCTTCACCCCGTAATCTTCCTAATAAGAGGAGTTGAAAATGTACCCATGTATCCACAAATGTCTTATATTTTGTATAAGTCATGATCAAAATGTTTAGGCCTTTGGATTAATTATTTTCCATGATGCTGCTTCTGTGGCTGATTTTTGCAGATTTCTGGGTTTAGTTTCTGAAGTTATATGCTGTTTTTTTTAACCTGAAGTTATACACTGCAAATACATTAACAGCCACAGCTTTGGCAGCTACAGATTCAGCCTGCAGTTTAACATATAGGCCTCAAAATAATAAGTCTTCAAAATAAAAAAAAGTTTCCATATATATTGTACTTGTAAAAGGAAAAATCTTATAATTGATCATGACATACAAACTGTATTAGATGAGAAAGGACTATTTGAAGGTGAACATGTCATGCTTTCAAGACACTAAAGGAGTTTACAGTCCATCACAAAGGTGCAAATCAGGTTTCTATACACATGTCTTTTGGTTTCACAGTTTATTTTTATTTGCTTTAAAAAAAACTCTTTCAAATAATTTGTATTGCAAAATCAATCTGTGGATAATGGGTTTGCAAATTGAGACAGGTGTTCAAGGAGTTGTTTGCCTGCTTCATATTTGTGTTGATGCTTCTCATGGATTTTTTTTTATTGTATAAAGAGACCATGCAATTGGGATGAAATGCCACATAATTCAGATATGATGAGGGCGTTTCACTCCCTGGAGAGGGGTATCCAAGCGAAATACTGTATCTTGCATTAAAAGCTACAGGGAGACGACTTTGTGCTGGGAAGAAGGGAATTTTCATTAGATAAACAGGTAGAAGTGTTCAGTTCCTGGGACTGGGCTCCAGCTGAACAGCAGTGCTCATGGATGCTGCCCACAGCACTAGTGCCTGACTTCAGAGGGACACTGATTTATGGAGAGGAAGTTTCTATAAACAAGCAAACAGCATTATTTACTGATTTATTACTTGCTTGGGATGAAAGGAAAGAAGTGGAGAGAAAAAAAGTTAAGTCTTGATGAGAGAGCACAGGGTGTCTCTACTGCAAGAAGGCTCTGGCAGCTCCAAGGACAAAATGGATGAGTTGTGCCCTGCATGGTGGAGACCTTAGCAATGTGGTGATGCAGTACACAGGAAACAAAAGCACAGTTTGAAGCTCCTGCTAATCTCAGAACCACAGGAAAGGCTTTTCACCTGGTATATGTCTGATCAGAGGCATAACACTGTATCTAATTAAATGTGTTGAAAAAACTGAGCTTGCAAAAATCATTTCACAACTGTTCTATGAGGGGAAGAAATTCTTCAAGTTTATACGGTGCTTTGAGGGATGCAGCACATAGAAAATATCCTGCCTAGGAATCTTGAAACTGGAGGGTTGTGGTTTACATTATTCCCCTATGGAGTGCAGCTGAACAGAGGGCAGTAATGGCAAACTCTAACACTGAGAAGTCAAGAAACAGAACAGTTGACCCTCTAGCTGGTTAGCAAACAAAAACCAAAGAGCTCCCCCTGGGCATTGCAGGGAAGTGTATCCTCCACCCAGGCTTGGGTTCTTCAAGGGCATTAATGTGGGCTGATTTTTATGCAGTAACAGCTTTCTCTAGCTGGTGCACGTCTAATAGCTTACCCTGTGGCTCTGCTCTGTTAGCAGAGATGAATTCCAGTCAACGGAGACAAGTTAAGCTGCAGTATCTTGTGAACTTTAAAACCAGGCAAAGCATTAATGAGGAATTTCACTGGCTTATCTCCACAGAGCTATGTCGGAAGTTTACTTTTTTTCATGCACCTTCTCAGTAGGGATTTGCAGAAATGTCTCTAGGTATCAAACTCTCCCTTTCACAGCACTGCCCACCAGTCACAATACATGTTTCTGGGAAAAGCTTTTTGTCAACTATATCTGTACAAATAGACACTAAGAGTAAGGAGACTGCAGAGCATCCAGAGTGAAGCCTACTAGGAATTGCTATTAATTCAATAGCATATGCTGCTTTTGCCATCCAAAGGAGTTCCAAGATTTAGCTTCTCTGAGACTGCCCCTTTGTCACTCTGTGCCATGTGCTCTAGATGTTCCTGCTTGAGTGGGGTCTTTAAACGAGATGATCTCTAGAGATCCCTTCCAATCCCAACTATTCTCTGGTTCTGTGATTCTTTCTGGAGGTGACTCCCTTGCTATCCTCTTTGAATGCTTTATCTTACAGCACTGCATACCTCCTGTTTCTAGTCTTGATACTATTAAAACAAATACTTGAATAAGTTTTCTGGTTGGAGAATGTGCTGTGGGGAGTGTATGTGTGTATGTGTGCACGTGTAGGAGAGCTGCCAAGGTACAAAGGCATTCTGAAAACTCATTAGATGAAGAAAACCCAACATACCTGACATGAAAGCTAGCAATAAAGGTTTAAAAGCCACCACAAAGGCTGAGAAATTGCATGTTAAGGCATAGCACCCTATACTTTATCCACCTCATTATGCCTTGGGACAACACTGTGCAGCACACCAGAACATCACAGCAGGCCTGTGGGAATGAAACAGTGCTGTTAAGGTGATTCCACGTCCCTTGGGGTGAGAAGCTGGAGAGATTATGTTTTCTCCCACGCTTCCCCTCACACTCGGGAAACTACCTGTAAACACCTGCAAAGGTGCTTTATTTCTCCTCTTTACAGTCTGCCTTCACCCAAGAGCAGCTGGGCAGAAGGGGAGCTTGGCAGCCTGATAGTCAGGCCGACCTGCAGCGTTTCACCATTTCCTCATGTGCCTTCCTTAGCTGTTGTTCTGTTGCCTGTTTTGCAGCTGAAAATGGCTTTTGTTCTGTGTTTGTACAGTAGCTTGCATGATAAGATCCATGCACAGTGCTTTTAGCTACTATCACTTCATGAGTGACAAGACATATTTCCATTCACCTTCCACCAAAGCAACTGGTTTTGAGGCACCTCTGATAAAATGGGATAATTATGGGATTTTTTTTTCATGTTTAGGCATTTGATATTGTGCAATTATCACATCTTCAGGAATATTGGAGCAGATTATCCCAAGGCAGGAAAATTCAGACTATGATAAATTGTGATATTCCACTGCTCCTCTTATTTGTGATCAGAAAAGCAAGGATATCACACTAGCCTTATTCAAGACGTCTGAACGTGGTGCAACGAGAGCAGGCAAGACCATTGCTCCAGGCTTAACTGTAGCCATCTGGAGCATTAGAAGCATTTGGCTACCCTTTCCTATTTAATTTTTTACCAGCTTTGTTTTCGTAGTCCCACAGGAGCTAGAATTTTAAAAGCAGTGTAATGGGATTTCCAGTCAACCCAAGGATGGTGTGTTTCCTGACCATGTTTAGCAGAAAGATGCTTGTGCTGCCAGAGCACTTTATGTGAAAAACAATAAATGAACTCCCAATCCAACCAAGTCAATCTTTTCAGTAGTAATTGTGCCTGGATGCCTTTTATTGCTACTGCCACAAAAATAAAATAAAATAAAAATCCAGGAGCAGAAAGATGAATATCACCCATAGTCATTTGTCTCTTTAGCTGAGATTTCATTCATTCTAACACTGCCTATCTCTCTTCACACTGGGATTGATTCAAAATTCAAGGGAATTAACTTGATTTTAGTGAGATATGCATTTCTTTTGGGGTGGGCAGGGAACAAAAGAAGGGTAAAGAATTAATTTTACCTGGTGAGCTAAGTTGAAGTGAGATGACCAGTCTCTTCTGCAGAAAGAGCAGACTGGTGCTGGACAGCCCCTTCATCCACATGATAGTTACAACTACCCTAGAGATCCTACTTCCATGGCTGGAAAATAGTCCTACCTTTCAGTGAGGGAAGAGGCTACTTAAATTCTTACTGTCTCTGGCAATGCAGCAGCTTCAGCTCACTAGCGTCCCTCATTCCAATAGAGCTTTCTCCCAGCTGGCTTGTTCTAAACACAGCAGAAATTAGCAGTGCAAAAAATTGCATGTCTTCCTCCTCATGAAGTCAGGATGGGATTATTCGCCTCTGTAATTTACACATTTGGCCCTCCCAAAGACTGAAGATTCAAGTAATACAGCTTTTGCAGCTCCCCTGAGCAAGCATTCAACAATTTAATAGATTTCAGTATCACTCTATTTTCACTGAAGTCTACCTTGCGTTCTTTTACTGCAAATGGCTTACTTGGATTGTTGTGCCTGTTATTTTTAGTATAATCCTTCGATAGTAACAACTTGTAATGGCTATCATGAGAGACGCAAAGACCTGAAAACCTTTGCAGTGGAAGGAATGCAATTACAAATTCCTCTGCCCAGGCCAAAGCCTCAGTTGGCATAAATCTACATAGTTTCATTGCAATTGTCTATCAGTGAAGGATATGTTCCTGAGAACTTAAGTCTGTTGTATGACAAGGTTAAATTTTTCCTTTTTCTTGTTTCTGAAACCACACTGAATTTTAAGCTTTCTGAAACCCAGCTCGGTAATTCTCATTTCTTTCAGTCACACTTATTGACAATCAAATTAATCTAAAATGAATAAGAAAGGAGCCTGAAGAGAGATTTTTAGTTTCTGCTATTTTTTCTGTGTCCTTTTCTGTGTCCTTCCTCAGTATCAGCTCCCTCCCTTCCCTGAAGTCTTTTATGCTGATGCCTCTGAAAATAATTGGAAACAGAGTGAATGCTTCTGGTATTTTGGTTGTTTTTTTGTTTTGTTTTGTTTTATTTTTTGACTTTAGCCTTATTAGCTAGCATTGTACACATCATAATTGTACTAAGAGAAACTACTCTCAGCATTACTGGCTAGTTTCACAGATCGCTCTAACTGCTTTCCAAGCATCACTAAGAATAGCTAGAGACAGTGATGTATGATGCTGAGTAGAAAGCTGTCACTGCAGTGGCTCTTCTCTTACTATGGACTTAGCAGCAATCACAAAAATGATAGGCAGGAGAATTTCCTTTGAAAGTTTGGGGTGAAATAGGTGGCAAGAAAAAATTGAGATGCATATCATGAATTGCTTATATCCTCTGACTCTATGCAGCACCGAGTACAGATATCATCTGCTGGTGATTAGCAGTGCACTGTTTGTGCATTCTGAGCAGGGGAGGCATTTGTAGTTGTTAATCTGTGTTGTTGTACTGCCTGAAAATCAAAGTGGAGGACATTTGCTTGAATAGTGTCCTTGTGAAGAAAAGCAGCAGTTAACAGCTGCTGTTTATTGGGAAGAGCTCAGAAATGGATATTCCATAAAATATTTTTGTTTTGCCTTCTTAGAGACACGGCTACAGCAGTAGGTGTTGTGCGGTTAGAAAACATATAGGTATATGCACACTCTTAAGGATCTTCTGTCAGCCAATTAATCTTTTAGAGTCACAGACAGTTCTTGAAAAGAGTGCAAATTCATGCTCTTTGTTCCTTTTGTTGGCTTTTATGGCTATTAGTAAGGACACAATTAATTAACTGTAAGACGAGCTGTCCCACTGATGAAATTTTGAAACATGCTGAATAGCTAATAGTGAAAGGTAGTTTCTTGTCCTTAAAAGGCAAGAAAAAATATGGATTTCTTTTTTCCAAAAAAAAACTTTATAAGAGCAAACAACCAAAGCGTGCCCTTCCACCAAGTTTTGGGACCCCTCACTAATCTATCCAAAACTTCTCCTTATGACAAAAGGCTGAAGCATTTGCAGTTCAGGACACTATTATTTTATTGGTCTTTCTTTTTCCTTTTGCATCTCCAGTCAAAATCCTACTCTGGTAGTTGTCCTGCTCCTTGCTTGCAGAATGACAAGGAAAGGTCAGCATTTACATACTCAAGAGGAGCTTTCTATATGTTTCTACAAGCCTTGTAGAGATGTCAGAACCTATGGGAGGCCCATAACTCCTCCTGGGGATGTGACTGAGCAATGGCTGGTCCTTGACTGAGAGGAACTGGGCAGTATTTCAGCTGTCATGATCTTCCAGGATGCATTTCTCTGAACAGCATTTTCCTCAGAAACTTTTAAAAGCAAGGGTTGGACTAAAAGGTAACATGTGATAATAGTAGTGTCATATCTACAAAACTTAAGTTGACATGGAGGTCTGTGTCCACATGCAGTGTGAGGCGCTAGGAATGGACCTGCCTGCCACAGTCAGAAGTAAGAAATCTGTGTGCACACTGCTTCTAGGGGTGCTGCAGAGAGGGCTAAACTTCTACTAGGAATATCCTCTGAAAATGAAAGGAAACTTTCAGACCTCAGTTTGTGCATGGGAGAAAGCTCCACAATGCAGATCAAAGCACAGCATAGGGAAACAGCAATTCACTGTGAAGGTGTACTGCTGATCTGCTCTAAAACGCTGATGGACATCAGCCTAACCTGCCCACAGCAGCTCAAGCTGCATTTCAGTTCTTGTCATCTGGCTCTGGGAGAACTTTTCCTTTGTCATGCACTGTACTTGGATTCCCAGGGAAAACCTCTCCTTGCAGAGGAGGCAAATGTGGCTGGTTGATCTATAGAAAGGCTTTATGTTTTCAGAACTGGGCTAAGATTGCCCTCAAACAGCTCAAACAAGGAAGACAGGGATGTTTACCTGCTGCTAACTGCACTCAAGTTGTAATATCATTCGCAATCCTTGCATCAAACCAATGCCTGCTACTTGGAAGTCAAAGAAAGGGAATCACGAAGGCAGAGGATCCTCTTGAGGTTCTCATCACACCACATCCATTTAAGAACAGAGGCTCAGCTTGTTATGATTACTGTGTGGAAGAGAAGGCTCTCAGCCCACACATCTTGCAGTAAGGAAAGATCAACTCCACCAGATCCCTGGAGGCAGAGATGCTTTTCTGGAACAAAACTTGCAGGTTTCCCTAGTAAGCACTTCCAGTTATAGCAGCAGTTCTTAACTCAGGTCATGCTTTACTAACTTTGCATGCTTTTTATACTGAGTTGATATCAAAGGCATGCATGTGCCCTGAGTCAGAAGAATTAAAGATGTGGAGCTAACAGATTTTATCAACAGAAAGAGACATGTTTGCATATATACATGCATATATATATGCATCTACAGAGATGCTCAGATTTCTTTGGTTGCTTGGTTTAAATATCTGCAGTTTTAAAAATATTAAAACTCACTATTTTCAAAATTAGCTTTTGCTCTCTATGAAATCTCCACATCAAAACAAATCGAATCAAGCTTGAACTTTCCAGCTGCAGTCATTGCCAATTAATGTGCCCACAATTTTCAGACTGAATTTGTAGAGGGAAGGACATGTCCTCTTCTACTCCAGACTGGCATCATTCAAGGCAACCTGAATTACTTCAGCCTAGGCTATCTAAAATGAATTCCAATGACAAGTCAAAACATAAAATAAAATAAAATAAAATAAAATAAAATAGTCCTTGTAGATAGTTTCTTTGAAAAAGCTGCATGTGCACCAAAACTGGAAAGGGCTGGAGGGAGCCCGCTCCATAGAGTTCAAAACCGCTTCCTTCAGAGGCAGGTTTCACCAGACAGTTTCAAGGAGGAGCTGAAGGAAGATGTGAGAAGGAGCATAGCTGGTCTAGCCAGCACCTTTCTGGCATGTGGAGCAGCCTGTGGGGCAGCAGCAGGCAGATGCTTGGGCCTGTCACTGGTGAAGGATGTCCTCTGCAAGGGGCCAGCGACAGCATGGCCGAGCCCAGGGCTTCAAGGAGTTTGCAGCAATGCAGCTTTGCATTCGTGTGGCTCTTGGCGCCACAGCTGAGGTGAATGCTGCACATCAATTATTTCACCTCAGGCATGGAATACATTTTGCACTTGAAATTGCCTCAATTTCAGCTGGTGCTGAACTAAAAATACCCTGCTATCATGTGACAGTAGCCCCTCTCATTTACTTCGGTACGGTGATGGTAAAGCATCAACATCAAAATGTTATTTGGAGACTAGAAGCTTGCCGCAAATGAACTTTGCAGCCTGAGAACGTCTTTTATTTCTGTAACTCATCTAAGTTCCATCCTGTAAATATAATGGAAGAATATAGCTCTAAGAAATGAAGCCAAATGAATAAACGTGAAATGAAGGACTAGTTTCATTTGATACTGTATAATAGCAGACCTGTGTGCAAAAATGTACTTTTCCACTCCCTATTCTATTTTCTGTTTGGAAAATTTCATGCGTCCTGTCTAAGCTCATGGTATTTTTAAGAGATAAGCATGTTATTATGCAATATACAATAAACAATATGGGAGAAATAACAGTAATATGGTTAATGCAGCCTCCCTACGACAGACCAATTTTGTTCTTGATGAGAGTAATGTGTTTAATATCTTTATACAGTGAATATATACATTTTATATATGACCAACAAAACTTAGCAAACATGAAACAGAAGCTTATGTCTAGGGCTGTAGCTATATAAAATGACATCTTCCACTCAGCCCTCCAAACTTGCACAGCATTTAATATTTCTCTGACAAGCATCACTCTAGGTATCTGGTGCCAGTGGCACAAGAGCGCCAAGGAGTACATGCACCTCCTTGCATTCAAGAAGAAAAGCACAGACTGTGGTCCTGCAGAGCCTCCCCCTGCCACATGGGCAGATAAGAGAGATGTCACGGAGCACGTAGGTGGGCCTAGGCCACTCTCCTAGCATTTGACCTTTATGGAGAAGACACATGTAGGTCTATTGCAAATACCACCCCTCAGATCAGAGAAAGGTGGTGGACCACTGCAGAGCTGTGTAATCCACCTTGCATGCAGTCAGCTGTGTGGGCATGCACACAGCTCCGTTTATTTGTCCATAGTGGAAGGAACTGAGGAAAGGGCTTTGGATGATGAAATAGTAAGCAGAGAAGAGATAGAAAGAGAGGAGAAAAGAGCAAAAAGTGGAGTGTTTAAAATTATTTCACTGTGTGCTGCTGGTGAAGAACATGGGGGAAAGAAAGCTTTTTTTTCCAAGCAGAAGTTTTCTGAAGGTTTCCAGGCTTTCATGCCTTACATGGTCTTAAAAACATCTAGATTGAAACATTGGTTATTCAAAAGAACAATGGCAAATGCAGAGAACAACACAACTAGCTATTGCAGAGTGAAAGTCATCCCATATGCTGCCACCTCATCTACTATTGACCCAAGTTCTCAGATGACTGTAAATTTTGAATTTCAAGGAAAGGATTTGAGTCTCTAAAAGACTGGCCACAGTCTTCTCCTGTGGCCCAATGGAATTTGAGATGGGAGACACAACTTCTTCAAGGGTTAACCCAAAATTGTGGCAAGGAACTTCCCCAGGCTCTAGAGGTTATTTTCCCTACAGGCAAGGCACCTTTCTCTGATGTAAGTTTCTCTCACATAAATGCAATACATATAAACATATGTACATGCGTATTTATTACCTACATGTATAAATATACGTATATACAATTTAGAAATCGCCAAGATTTCCAAGTATTCAAAGAGAACACTGTGCAAAATGTTTCCTGTGGGAAGAGGAGAGCAAGTATATCTTAAAAGTTGATTTTATTTCTTAATGAACCACTGTGAAACATTACCCTATTTAGTGCAGTTTTACCAGTGTAGAATAAAATGGGTACAGAAAGAGAAGAGAAGGGCAGCTGCAGGGGCCTGAGTGTTGGGCAAGGGAAACAAACAGCTGTGTGAAGTGGTGTGAGCTGGGGCAGCTGGAGAGAGATTTGGGAATGATGAGGGAGGATGATGGCTTGGGTAGGAAGAGAGGTCAGTGGGAAAGTGTGATATGTAATTCAAAGAAATAATGTGGAGGCAAGATATTTGTGGAAGGGTGGCTGGAAATGGGTGATTCGTTGAAAAAGACTTCCATGTATAAAGAAAGTAAGGTGGAGGAGAGAGTTTCGCATGTATTGTGAGATTTATATTATAGTGTTTGTATTTGTCTCCTTTGAATCATAGGTATTTATGCTAGGTGTCTCCACCACCACATCCTCCAATTTCACTCTCAGTCTAGGCTAAGCCATGAAACTGGGTAAGATGCTTCCTGTCAATGGTTCAAGATTGGAAGCAAAGGAATTGCGGGTTGTATATGAACAGTGCTTCTTTCTTTATGTACATATTCACAGTACTGGAAACAACCAAGAGTAAAAGACAGAGTTACTGAAGCTGATGAGCAGACATCACCATCTTTGTACATAAATATGGAGGAGGAATTAAATCATGGGTAGTATGTGACATTTTATTCTAAGAACACAATTTGTCCAGATATTTTCTTGTAGGTTAGTATTCAAGGAGATTCCTAAACAATCATCCATCAGAATATTTGGATTCCTGCTCCAAGGAAACCAAAATAAACAGCATAAACTTGACAAATCAGATCAGAATGACCTTCTTAATGTTTGCTCTCTGTCACACAGTGGCCTGCAGTATAACACGAATTTCATTTTAGTAGTGGCAGGCTGTTTTGATATTCATTGCTAGACATGACGAGTTACTCATCTCCCAAAAGAAGTCCTGATCATTTTATAAGCGTTCCATACAGCAATCAACTCCCTCCTGTAAGAAGTATTTGTTATCGGTAACAACGTACTTTTATTTCCCATCAACGAGATTTACTGACATGAACAGCAAAGTGAGGATGGATCTCTAACAGCTTTTGTTTCCAGTTTCATACATGGCTAGGCAGTTGACAACACGCCACAAAGACAATGTGAAGAGAGGCAGACTAATCAGGCCAGGTCCTGAAATGGCACAACTAGGGTGATAAAACACACTGATTATGACTTGCTCTGCATGACATCAGTTATATCAAAAGGCAGATGGATATAAAAAACAACTGTAGAAAAATGACACCGTGGTGCTCCATACTGCTGCACACACTCACTGTGACTTTCAGCTGAAACTCAATGGCAAATCAAGAATCAATTTCATTCATCAGTGGTAGCCTAGCAAAGTAAACTAGGGACATGCAAGTCAGTGATTCACCGGGAGTTTTGTCATTGTTTTCAGTGGAGCCAGAACATCTCCAGAGCTTTCTGAAAACCTATAAATATTTTAATTTGGAAAAATAAAAGTGAGTTGATGCTGAAGACTGATGCAATCTCAGTCATCTTAGACTACATCCCCCAAGGCAGAAGTGTATGGTCAATGACCTTTTTTGCACTCAGCTGACATTAGTGCTAGTAGCACCATAGGATCTTTAGGATCTGGTTAATGTCAAAGTCCAACATTTTGGACTTTCTATGCCTAGGTATGTTTGAAATTGAACATCCACAAGGACTGACAGAAATTAAGCTCTAACTCCAACACTGTGGTTATGGAGAAAAGCAATGAAACAGTTCAAGGACGGGCTCTTGCGGAGCGGAGACCAACACCTCAGCTTCCGCAGGCAGTCTTCAGGCTGCCTCATCTCCCAGTGTAGGAGCCTGCAGTCCACAGAGAGATGAAGTTCACTGGGGCATTATTTTCCACAGGCGTTTTCTGAATGTAGCTATAATTCAAACTGACGGGCTCTTGAAAGTGTCTCAGCACCCCATCTATCTAGGTCTGATTTGATTCTATGAACAAAGGAGCTGAGCTTTTCTTTTTTTCTTTTTTTCTTTTTTTTCTGTTTCTGTTTCTCCCCATAAATGCAAAACCTGTAGGTTGCAAGCATCAGGAAAGTGAATGTAATATAACAATGGATCAGGAAAGAAAATGCATAGTTCCTAAGGACCTACACTTTTAATCATAATAAAAAGGCTAGCACAAGACAGAGCAGATTATACTGATTTACTGCTACCCTATCTGCAAGTGTTCATGAATATAAATGTTTATATTTTTATTTGGGCGTTATGATTTATTCATTATATACATAAAAAGATAATGAACAATACATCTACATGCAATGAATCTAGGCTTCATTGAGAGTTTACTATTGACAAAATAAATCCCTAAAGATGAATCTTCTGATCCTTTCCCAACCATATTTGAGGTGTCAGGAAATTTTTGAGTCACATTTTTATTTAAAATAATTATACAGACATAATGGGAGCAAGAACACTATCTCTCTCCTAAATGTGCACACTCTCCCCCACTTCCCCATATTCTTTCTTCAAATTAAAAAAAAAACATTTCTTTTACAAGAATTACTCACACCTGCTTTGCTTTTGCTTGTTGTTGAGATAATCCAACAAAACAGGAAGTCACTAGTTAAAAACGAGTGAAGAAGTTATTTCATATATTTGAGTAAAATTCAGGACTACTGCTGCTGAAAAATTGTTCATAAAAATGTGATGTTATATGGATATTTAACTGGGTAATTTTCACATCAATTTTAATTTATTTATTTTTAAAAGAATTTTTAGGGCAAAAAATATTACAGGGTATTTTACAATCAATCAAAAACTGGTAAGTCAGTTCATTTTTTCTTTTTTTAAACTCTCTTTCTCCCTTTCATCCCCAATTTATTAGCTTTCTAAATTGTAGAATTGTAAAAAGCAATTAACTTAATTTCTTTTCAGTAAGAACTTAAAATATCAAAGCCAGGTGTACAAGCAGTGTTTCTGGACAAATATACACAAGTCATTCTGGCATAACCCAGGTGCGTGAACATTTTTTCCCATCTCATGAAAATATAAAAGGAAACCAGAGATTTCAGCACTGCTTTGAGTTCCAATGACTATAACATCTGATTACCTAACACATTCAGCTGCAAAGTTCCAGTCGGTTATTAGCTATGATGCCTATACGAAAGGATGCTATAACTTCCACAAAGCCAATGAATATGCCTGCAAAAGGTGCATCGCTCGAGAGTCCTTCCCAGGTTATCAGACATGCCAAATGCAAAATTGAGCAAAACCTCCTAAGGTTTTAATGAATTTGTTTGCCTTATTCCTTTTCCATGCAATTCAATAGGTAAAAGACTAAATTCCCCCTTAATTTTTTAATTTAGTCACAGGTTTTACATTTAAAAGTTGCAGAAGTTTATGGTGTATATTTATTTAAAAACATGCTTTTAGTACCTGGAACATTGTAGTATTTGCAGCTGAAATAGTTGGTGCTCCATCTTTTCCAGAACGTTTCCTGTTCACTTTTGTGAAAGAAGCTCTCAGAATAACAAACTTGGTCCCCTTGTCTTATGTTCTAGCTTTCAGTAAAGTAAGGTTGCTTCAGTCTGCTCAGGAGCTTCAAATAAAAGCCAAGGAGTCAAGAAAAGGTACCTCTCTTGTTCCAGTAGTTCTGCAGCAGAGCCCTACTTTTATTGTGGCCCTCAGTATTCCAAAACTAAAATGGGAAAGATATGCATTTCAGTAAATGCTTTGCAAAATCTGTTAACTTTGAAATAAATACATAGATTTCAACAAAACCTTATCAAATTTTCCTAGGACTCAAAAGGACACAGTGGGTTACAGTGAGCGCACTACTTGTCAGCCCTGCATGACAGCACAAGCCCAATAGCAGGTCACATTCAACACATCCTAGAGTCCTGCAGGTGCCTGAGACATTGGAACAAGGAAAGAAAACTTGTGTGGATGTCCAGGCATGAGAACAGG
>JAUBOD010000433.1:3824069-3847511 GCA_032353885.1 Nothura maculosa | reverse complement strand
TAATAACACAACCTGTGGTATGCTTTTATGGTACTGTGCACTTTTATGCAAACAAGAACTTATCTGAAACAGCAGAGTTTCAGTTTATGAGGACTAACTGTATGATCTTTGTGTAGAATTCTTTTCAGGAGAGATACTTCTATATCACCTCTGGGTTTTTATTTGTTTTCTCCCTTTGTAGTCATCTCTACACAGCCTTGCTGAACTGCTTCCTACAATGCCTAATAATATGACTACTGACTCTACAGTGCTAAAATGTTCCACACAAAAGCAAACAAAAAATAGTAAAAAAATCCTGTAAAACTGCATTGCATCCTCCCTCTGCTGCCAGGATCTTCCACTGAGTATTCACTTATGCCTTAAACACAACCTTAGATTTTCTGGTTGCTCCATGATTTTCATTGCTGGAAGATTAGCCAAAATCTGATCCTTGAATATGAACACCTCTCAAAAAAATAGTGACCATAGTGACCATGTAAAACTGAATTCACACTCGCAGCTTTGACCCTCTGCTCGATCCAGAAGTGGTGGCAAGGGTGAGGCTTTTGAAGCAATGGGCCTTGGGGAGTACATCATGTTTTTCAGTTTGGAGCTGTGTGCAGCTGCAACCTAAGAAAAACAAAACAGAAAAATCCCTATGGTTTACACAAGATTTCCACCCAAGGTGAGGGAATTCTCATGAGGTCATCTGTGTTTTCTGCTGTTTGGTACAATTTTTTAAGAATGAATTCCTGACTGTTTAATTGCCCACTTTGATGTGACTTAAAAATCTGACTGATGATGTTTACTAAAGAGAAACAGCTTGATCATTCAGCCTAGCCAAAACCATTAGTAACTGAAAATCATTTCTCTGAAATCCATCTGATATAGTGGTCTATGTGAAATGAGCTTATCATCTTCATCCAACCCTTAAAGTCTGGCATAATTAACATCAACTTTCTGCTTATCCCAGAGAAAGGTATTTACTAAAGCAAAGGACAGACAAGGGCAATCCCCAACATCAGGAGAATGAGATAAAAGGCTTTAAGAGTCTCCTTGGTTATCCTCCCAAAAAGTGAAAACTGAAACAGGAAGACTGCTTTCTATATTGGAGTGGGAAACACCACAACAAAGGAAAGACCATAAGAGGCAAAGGAATTGGTCAGCACATGCTGCTAGGCAAACATTTAAGAAGGGAGTAAGAGGGAAGCTGGTGATCACCACAACAGTGTAGCAGCCATATAGGAATTAAAAATCCTAAGTAGTTTTGAGATGGCATTAGATCTGTTTCTGAAGGGAAATCCAAGACTTGCCTGCCTGCTGCATTTGCAGAGGCATAGGAATTATTAATCTAAAATCACTCTCATCCTTATTGTGGAAGAAGTCATAGATGAGTTCTATTTGCTATAAAATAAATTCCAGATTCCAGTGTTTTGCCTATGTTAAACGGATATCCTTCCAACTAGTACATTTTTCTGCTTTAACTGTAGAGACTGAATATCGGTGGGGTATGATGGAAGGGACCACAGTGTGAGGAGTGGCCTGTCTCAGTCTCTTCAGTCTCTACTGGGTCGCATATCCCAGTGCCTCCATCAGAAACAGAGTGCTGGGCAAGAGAAGCTATTGCTTTGACCCTCTGGGACATTTGTGTTCTTTGATGTTTGTAATTACCTTCTCACCCCTAATAGTAAATCCTGGAGGAGAGTTTTGCAATCATGTTTGTGGAACAGTCTCAGGAAGGCTGATGTCAGATTCTCCGGGCTGGGTACATTTTACCCTGAAACTTTTCCAAAATGCTTGCCACATTTCTGCAAAAGTACACGGCCAGGGAAATATAACCAGAACTTGAGGGACAAGCACAAAAAATGTAGTAGCAAATAGGCATGGGCACATGTTCAGAATCACAGGTAGACACAGCTATGTGCAAAGTTAAAAAGACAGAGGATAATGAGGCCTCCATACAGGCAAATAAATGCAAACGTATTTTTGACAGGGTTATTCAAGAAAGGAGGAGTCGACTAGGGATGTCATGAGGCCCTTCCAGCTCTATTTTTTATGACTCAGTGATTTCTGTGACTGCGGTTTGAAAGGGTAGCTGATGTCAGACAAGCCAGACTGTAGGGAGCAAAGGATTTGAATACCAATCATGCTATTCCCAAAAATAGCAAAGCACAATTGCACTCAGACACTGGGATCTGTGGCTGCTGAGATGTCTGTTTGGATGAAGGCAAACAGATTGAATTAGGTCTGACTGCAAGAAAATGTAGCAGCACTAGGGGTGGAAAGGGAAAAATATAACAAGGAGAGAAATGCTGGTAGAAGGCATTAGAAATCCACATCGTCTTTGGGCAGGCCGTGAGACTACTAGTTATTGCAAACTGCAATATAGAGATTAGAGCCCTCTGAGTCCAGTGAGCACAACAACTCATACAGCTATTCCCATGACCCATAAATACCTAGCGAGTGAATGTGATAGACAGGAACAACAGGGAGATTCTGCAGTCACCGCTGTGCCTCAATTCAGGCAGAAACATGTTTGCAAAGGGTGCAGTCCAGTCACGAACTCAGAAGCATGTTTGCACCCGCACTCATTTATTCATCAACAGCATGTTGCAAACAATCATAAGAATGCCAGTTACTTGCCAACACGCGAAGATTTCTCACGTCTGTCACTTGAGTGCAGCATAGTAATAACAGCACCAGATTCCAGCTGTGTGCTACATACAGCTTAGTATTTATGAGTTTCACATTGTGGAGACATTTGTTGTGGTCCCATTCATCTGGCTACGGCTAATACATCAACAGCAAGCCAAGCCCCTGGGGCAGCTCACTCTGGCATGGTATCAAACCGAGCAGTGGCAAACATAGCCTTGCTGCCTCCATCACAGCATGGCACCTAAAGACAAACATGAGACCTAAAAAAGGCTATTTGGCACCCATGTTAAAGACACCCAAGAACTAGTGGTACTATTTATGATGTAAGTTGTCATCTAAATGTATTCATAAAGTCAACAGGAAGTGCTGTAACCAGCCCCTCCTGCTGTACCTTTGGTTATTTATTTGTATCATAGCAGCCATTAATCACATATGCCCAAGATTTGAGTGTGGTGGCAGAAGTACAAACACAGAGTGCAAAGGTGACTTATGTCCACGAACGGTTAGCACCTAACTGCCTGGTGAAATGACACCATCCATATATAGCGATTTGCTGAGCTACCCATCTGTCATCTCCCCAGCCTGCCAGGCAACATGACTGTCAGCTTTGCAAAGCCCAAGGGCTTGTGCTGTTAAAGAGAATGTCCAGGCAAGCTCGCTCTGAGGTGATGCTTTCTGCCACCCCTGTGCAGATCCATTCTACCAAGTTTGCTGTGTGCGGATGTTTTGGTATGACTTTTTGTATGAGTATTGATAGTTGAAGTAGCAGCTGTGAATATTTTGCAGAACAAACTCTGCAAGTGGTATCTCTGTTTTCAGCTGCTAAAAGTATCTGACATCTCCAAGGAAGGGTGGAAGTCACAGTTTATGCTTTAGGAGTGGAGAATGGTGTTGAAATGTGTCCATGCTGAAAGTCTCTTATCCTATCTGTTCTGCAGTTCTCACCTTCCTCAGTCCAACTTCCCATTTCCTTTATGAAAACATGATCCTTTATTTTTCTTTTAATATCCTGAACGGCAAATGTTTCCTCCCTTTTCTCTTTGGCACCTACCTCATCATAGATCAGCAAAGTTGAGGGACTCCTTGAAGAAGTGCCAGAGGCAAAGCCAAGGCAGGAAGCAGAAGCACAGGTGATATTTTGAGACCTCAGTGTAGGAACCAGCCCAACCAGAAGGGACCACCAGCAATTGTTGGGTTCCTGCTTGCACAGGTAAACAGAGAGCTCATTAAACCTCACGTAACTAGTGAGGGAAGGAAGAAGAGGAAGGTGAAGGATAGAAATTACCATGGTTCAAAGGCTTTGCTAGGGTCGTGGTAAAGAACCTAGTGCACATCATCATATTGCTCAGCACGACAAATTGTAGATCTGGAATTTGTCCTGTGAGCCAGCAACAGTTCAGCAAAAGCTCAGCAAGGCAGGATTGGACAGAGCTACCCAGCAGAGTAAGAAGGTAGAAACTGAAGGAATAACATGACAGCAAGTCATTAGAAAAGTCCTCACATATGAGCACAGATAACAAAAAAAAAGGAGCAACACAAATAAATACAAGAGTGTATGTTGTATAATGTAAAGAGCATGGAACAGAATGGCCCATTCAGCTGTTGTCATATAGAAATCCACAGTAGGCTACTTCCCCACCAAAGTAAGACTTTGACAGTATCCTTTTTTTTTCCTACTCTGGACAGATTTCTAATTCTACCTCTCAGATTGTACTGTAGGCAGTGCTGGTGAAATAGTTCAATTTCCATAGACTTAACACTACTGTGGCAGAAAATACAGAGACTTAGAGAGGCAGTGCTTTGAAGTTTGTATGTTGGACTCCAACCCTTCTTCCATTCAATTTAAGACTAGATCTTCCTAAATTCATGCTAAATAATGCTTTTCCTGCAGCCAGTACTCTTAAAGTGCAACACTTACTCCAAGTACCACAAAACTTGGCCAAAAAAATTACGTGTTTTGGTAATGCAAATGACAAAAAAACTCCTCTGAAGTGAATAGTAACACACCTCCTTGACTTTAATAAGGAAGCCAGAGTGTTGTTTAAAATTGATTTGCCTCCAAGTTCTTTTGATCCTTCATCCCTCAGGACTCTGGACATTTTCTGAACAGTGTGGCCCAGTGGCAGTAGCTAAGCTCTGCAAGCTGCAGTTTAGCAGCCTAACAGAACATATTTAAATCTGTGTAATAAAAATGTTCCATGTCATCCTTTTCTAATGCTGCAAGCTATATTATTATGCTCTTTAATTGTCCCACACACTTTCAATAAAAATAGCCATTAAAAAACCCCAGCAAAATCTGAGAATTGCTTTGGAAAACACCTTAATTGATATGCAGAAATTGATTTTCTTTGTTTGTTATTAAAACTGGCATGAAGGGATTATCTCTTGTGGTCAGTCATGGGAATTGGCAGGTTTTTGTATTATTTTTCCTCCTCAAAAGACAATTTTGAGTACTCTGAGATAATTGCTGGATCTGGTGACCATTCCAACCAATAATCACACAGGGATTGTAATTGATATTTTATAATTAAAGTCCAAAATGAGAAGGAATAATAATAATTAGTGGGGAGAACACATAATAAGATAAGGAACAACAAGAGATTTCCTTTAGGCAACGGAAACAAATTACCCTTGAGCTTTGTTGAAATAAAATCAGCTCCTTGCTTTTGGGGAGTGTTTTTTGTTTTTTTGTTTGGAGCACACTTCAGACTCTAATAACCGCTAAAGGGACAGTGTATTTGTTTGGGGGAGAGATAAAACTCTCATTTGAATTGCCTCACTCCCAAATGTCCCAGATAGGAGCTGTTCATCCTCACTGCTAAATGCTGGGCAAATACCAAATAGGCAGGAGCATCTGCCTCTCTGGTCTTCCTAGGCAATCAGACATCCCAAAACACAGAGCAGGCTGCTAGTGCTGATATGTTTTTTTCAACTTTTACTTCTACAGGTTTTATCTTTCCTCCCTCTCCCTTATAAAGAAATTGAGATAAGACAAATTAAGAAGCACTGAAGCAGAGGCTGGTGATCTGAGAGGCTGCATGCAAGCTGGGTCATGCCTTTGGGGCAGGAATCCTGGCCTGGCAAAGGACAGCGCATTGACCTCAAGCCAGTGGACCCCTGGACAGATTTATATTGTGCTGTGCATTCTGAGGTCCCTCCAGTTTATTTCATGCATCTGGGATTCTCCTTGTGAATCTGTTTCTGTAAAATCTCTATGAACCATAAGAGTCTCTGAGAACTATAAGATAACATGAGAAAAAAGTCAAAATTTTCACCATCTGTTCTCCATCATTCTGCCATGAGAATGACTCCCACGGAGCAGTTATCCTATGTGTCCATCCTCTTGTCTGCTGGTGTCTTTTATACTACACAATGCTTCTAGAGAGAAGCTTATATGAAAAGGTTTATATTGACGTAGTGCCTTGGGAAAATGTTGTTTCCACTTTGCCATGCTTTTTGGATGGTTGCTCGTGTCATTCATTCACATTTACTTCCTGATGCACCATGTGACAAAAGGAAAATATTACTTAAGTGTTCTCTCAAGAATGTATCTCAAAAATCACCTCCCTTAATTCTTATTTTCTTTTCTTTTTAATTAAGTCACGCAGAATAGTGAAGAGAAATAAAAAATAGAGAAAAATGTAATATAAGAAATAATGTATTTTATTAAACTATTTTAAAAAATGTTTCAGTTTTGATTTTTCAGAGGCTGTCTGCTTTGTATTCTCTCTCCTTTTTTTCTTTCTTATCAATAGGTTCTTCAGGAAGCTCTTCCTGGCAAGTTTCTTCCTGTCACTTTAGGTTCAAGGCCGAAATATATTTTGCTCTTTTAACTGAGGTTATTATGTGCTTCTCTGATATTTAGGACCTTGGGATGACCACCAATCCAATCCAAAGTCAATCTCCTTTGCCAAATTGATGCCTTAATTTATCAGTGTTTGTCTTTTCAAAATAATAATAGTAATGTATTTAGAAAGGTACTTGCAGACTTTTTTCAACCTATCTACTTAGAGAGGCAGATTAAAGATAATCAAATCAAGAGCATCATTACAGCATAATATCACAATAATATTAGTGTTATCTGGAAACAACATGGAATTAGGAGTCACAAGCATCTAAGGCTGAACTGAAGAACTCAGAGCCGTGCTGCTGTAGCAAGTATATTACCAAAGCTTCTGACTGTATTTCTTTCTGAAAATAATACTGAAATCTCTGTTCATTTCTATTTCTGAGGCTTCTCTGCAGACCCTTAGCCTTATTCTACTAAAATTTCTTCAACTATCTTTCCCCAAAATGTTGACTTAGCAGATCCTGTTTTTTTCCATATTTTATCTTCATAATTCTTTCAGTTATATGTCTTGAATTATTACAGAGCTCCTCCATGACATTTTTCTTAATTTCTACTGCTTCTAAGCAATGCATACTTTTCAATATTTTTGCTACCATTTCGATGACAAATGGGACAAGTTTCTTTTTCCTTAGTTTTGACTGGATTCATATCCTACAGTTTCGTCCCTTTCTGTTCGTTTTTGGAATGGTGCCTTGGTGTTCGGCCTACCAACATCAGCCTCTAGATTTATTTAGGCAACAGAGCTCTCATTTCTTTTGACAGACAGCCCCCAGATATTTATACCTGCTCCTTCCAGGTATTACATTTCTTGGATTCTTTCTCCTCCTTTCCCCATTCCACTGGCAGACAACACCAATTTCTGCCTGTAGGTTGCACTGATCTTCAATTAGTTTTCAATTTATAAAGGAATGTGAGTAGTCAGAATTTTCTCATATAGCATCCATACAGACATGTATAGACAATGTGCAGGGGATTTCACAAGCATGTGCCTGCACATGCTTAAGTGATCTGAGCTCCCATTGTGGCCAGTGGTAATCAAGTCAAAACATTTGGTTGACCCCAGAGAATGATTCAGGTCATCCTAAAGTAGCCATATAAATATTAACGCCGTTGATCCAGTATAGACATCCAGCAGCATTTTAGATGCTCTAGAGTGTCCTATGTCACCTCCAATGGCTGTCCCACACGACTGCATGTCCCACATAAGGCATGGTAGGGCTCAATGGCTATTTTGAATCAACTAGTCTGAATCCTTAGTTGCTGATATCTAGTCACTCCCTAGGAATCACTGTTTGTAAGGATTGTGCCTACATTTATGCCATTTTAGATGCCCAATATTAATGTCAATATTCTTCTGTAAGGAAGTCTGTAGGTACTTTCTCATATGTGATTGTCTTGGATGCCCTTTGGTATCTAAATTATCACAAGATGCCTATATTCAGCTCACCGAACTCCTGCGCTAGCTCTTCACTGACCATATGGGACTTCAGCCACCTAGGATGCATGTTAACACCTATTCTAGGTGTTTTCATCTCAAATTGAGTCAAGCTCTGAATTTCATCTTGTTCCATGGTTCTATGATTCTGTGGTTTGATGAATGACTCTCAAACTCTAAGTTTTGACTTACTGAATTGGTTTTGATGACTCAGAAGCTTTGCCTCACTGTTTGCCTTCTCTTTCCTGGTCATTTTTTATTTATTCTTTAAGTAATACTAAAAAAGACTCTAATCCAAACTATCATCCTTAAAAATAGAGAAAAATCCCAACAGCACTAAAAAGACATTTTCTAAAGGAAGTGAGACATCTGTAGAAGCTACAGAGCCAAAGAGGTACCCTATTCACAAATGGGAATATACAAGGAAAAGAGGCAACTTTTCCAGTTTTTGCAGGACCACAGGTTAGCTTTTGTCACACACAAAACCAAGCCTATAAACTACATCATAGAAAAAGCAGCAGCTTCATGTGGCCAATCTATTCTTTCAGAGCATACAAATATGCCTGGGCAATTTTCCATATCTATCAGGAAGGAAGAAAACAGAACTGTGTGCAATGTTGGAAGAAAGATGTCACTCACCTCCATATGTGCCAACATTTCTATGTGCAAAGAAACACTTCAGATTTAGGTTGCTTTGAATATTCTACACCAAACTAAAATGTTGATTTAATAGGAAAGTAGCTATTAAGAATATTTTTGCACCATACCTGAAATTTATCAAGAAGTTTTACAGATGTATGCTATTTTTACAGATTCCAATCTCCTTTCATTTAACTCAGTTTTTTTAATACAATCATTTAATTAGGAAGCAGAAATAATGCTAGGTGACCACAATTCACCAAAAATATAAAATAATTTATGATCTAAAGAATGAATTCCAGGAATACCACTGACTGAAATAAACACATCTAAATTATAAGGGAAATATTTGGAAACAATGAAAGATTTTTTAGTTGTAAGTACTGTCCCAAAATAGTGAAAAGTGAATATAGAATATAGAAAATTGACCCTATCTATTTATTTGCAATGAATAATTTCACTTCCTCTACTAATTCAACACTTCCACGGGGCCAGTATTCATTGAACAGAAAAAAAGGCTAAACAAAGCAAATGATCTTTAAATACCAGCTAGTGGAAAATGCTAATATGGTAATTTAGTTATACTTGAAAAAATGTTCAAAAACTCATGTCCTAATAAATGCCCCATATCAGGAAGGATGGAAATGTAGTTTGTATTAAGACTTCAAAGAACAATAAGCTTAATCAAAAGTGAATCTCCCCAGGTGAGCTGGGTTTTTTTTTTGGTTTTTTTTTTTTGAGACAGCAAGGGCTATATCTTTCATGCATCCAGGCACCTAATTCAAGCTCCAACATCACTGAGGTCATTGAAACAGGATGTATTTGAGAGTATGATAAACTCCCTGGAGTCTAAATTTAATCTGATTTTAAGTGATTTTTGAGAGATCAGGTACCTAAATCCCTTTTAAATCTGGCCCTAAAACCTTAATGCTGCTCTCAGTTACATTTTAAATTGACTTCAATGTAGCTACTTTGGATTTACACCAATACAAGGGAGATTAGAATTGGAGCCAGAGGCATGTTCTATTGAGTGCAGTTCTCAAAAGCAAAGAGACAAAGGCTAAGGCACACTGTAGATTTGTGGGAATGTAAGTAACTTGGATTTTCCTTGGAATTTCATCCTACATAATTTAAATTATAGACTATTTTGATTGAATGACCCACTCTAATTGTTCAGCCACCAGAATAAAATATTATAAGGTATCAATATTATTTATATTATCATATTATTTAACAATTCTTTTCTAATATCTTGCTCCACTTTACTAAAACAAACAAACAAAAAATGATAATCACTTTGTGACTGATATAAATTGTTGTATGCTGTCTATAGAAAAAATTGACTGGTTCATTAAAAGAAGCTAAAAAATGTGAACATAGATGTGTAAAAGCCATTGGACAAAGATGTTGTAAAGTTATGATCAATGTCAATGGTATATTGGAATATTGAGGCATCATGAGGGAATTAATTAAATAACAGAAAGTCTGTATAATCACACAGAATCTTTCTTTCTCATTTGCGGTGGGATCAGTTATATCTCTGTGCTTTCTGCTAGGTATTTTTCTCATGTGCTCTTTAAAATCTCTTGCATGGCGAGTGCTCCAGAGGTGCTCTCTTTTTCACATGATATTTCTCTTTACCTATGGCATTAGTCACACCATTCCTTGGAGATTTTCTAACTGCCTAATAGTGTCAACTTAAATGTTTAGTTAGCAGTATACTTGATACCTTATATGCTGGCTGAATTACTTTTCTCCAGAGAGCTATAAAATTACAATAAACCAGTTCCTGTTTTCCATTTAGATTAATCTAAGTGGCTTAACTCAGAGGGAGAAAACTGCATAGATTTTCAAGATTTCTTTTCCTAGATTATCCACCATGAAAATCAGTCTATAAATTGGTCCAGTTATTTAATAAGAGAGGTTTTCTCTTACTATATGAAGGACTGAAGTCCTCTCATATATTCCAGCTATGTAAATTATGGCTCTAAACTGCTCCATATGTAGTTAGAAGAGATGAGAACCTCTTGAGATGACTCAGCCTGTCTAAAGTCTAAGGCAGTAGGATGACTACTGTTCATGCTGCACTAGAGCTCACCCAGCATGTGCAGGGTGATACAGTCAAACATCTGCATCCAGAGCTATTTGAAATGCCCTGGCCATCCTGCCAGGCCATCAATGCTCCTGCACAGGGTGTAGGTCTCCCAAGGGGATTTTCTGCATTACCTCTCTCTGGTCAGGTGTCCCAAGACATGCTAAAGGGTACCACAAATCAGTTATTAAGCAAAATAAAAATCTGTTATTAACCAAAACCATTTCCTAAATATTTAGATGGCTACTTAATGTTTGGGATCACTGTCCAAACTAATCTCCAGATTAGTCCTTCAGGGCTTGGGTCTCCCAGAGCCTAATGGGGGAAGCCGGACTGCACATGGATTTCTTTGCTTTCTCCTTTTATATCAGCAGCTTTTGCTTAATCATATAGTTCCACTATGCGGACTATTTCATTTCTTTCCAAAACCACAGCTGCCCCTTTCATTTGATTCTGACCACAGATGCATAACGACCTTCTTCTAAGATTAAACTGGCTTAACATCCTAGTGTGCTG
Organism: Nothura maculosa; assembly: GCA_032353885.1. NCBI lineage: Eukaryota > Metazoa > Chordata > Aves > Tinamiformes > Tinamidae > Nothura > Nothura maculosa. The sequence goes on along the minus strand of JAUBOD010000433.1, from coordinate 3,836,345 downwards.
AGTGCTGGCATGTTTCTCCTGAGCCTGTGTGGGGCACAGCAGTGGGTGCTCAAACTGTGGCTCCCATGCAGATGCAGTAGCGTGTTCGTAAAGCAGCAACCTCTGAACTATGTGAAAGAGCTGGGCCTCTCCACGCTGCCTAGCTCACAGACTGCAGTAGCATCTGACTCAGGCACTAGTTCTACATCTCCATCCTAGTGCCCTTGCCTGTTGAGGTAGATAGAGGAACACTGATGTGGAATACACGCAATGTGGGGATGAATCAGACCTCTGATTTATCAGTTACACTGCCTAAAGCGCCACTGTCTGGGATTTCTTATCTTCTGCATGCTTCATAAAACGGACCATTTGCTGTCATGCTGATGCTCAAGGAGTAGCCTTTGTCTTCCCCCACTAATTAGCTAAACCAGTGAACTGGCAGTTGCCCCAGGTGCACTGATAAAATAGAGTATATATCATATATCATAAAGTTCACATGGTGCAAATAAAAAGGACATGACTATTTTCTTTGTTACTCATCTCATATGTTTTATATTTACTTTTTCAATATTGTAGTCTTCCTTGTTTTTTGTAGAGTTTTTTTTTAATTCTAGTAATATTATAAGGGTAAATTAGGAAGCTGCTGAAAGAATTAGGGAACATTTAGCTGAAAAATGAAACTGTTGTCTCCAAACTACTGTAGAAAGAGACAAAATATCTTTTGTTTATTTGTTTTGTATTACATAAAATTGCACACATCACATTTTTACAACTGAGGAAAACACATTTTGAAAAATGAGTCCATAAGGGAAAACAGAGCTTTTCATCTGTGCCTCTGACTAAATGCACTTAGCAATCCCGCTGTATGATCCCAAAGCAGCTGGAAGTCTTCTGAACTTCTCGGACAACAAAATAACTTCATTCTGCTATCATTCTGTCATACAATTATACTGCTGCAAGTAGTTGCTGGTAGCAAAATCTAAGAAAATAGGTAAGCTGAGCACCAACACAATCTATAGATATTTAGGTTTGAAAATTCAGGAAGATATATTCTTCAGAAGGAGAAAAAGACATAAATTCAGAATGATAAAAAAATTACAGACTAACTAGTCCCTTCTTTTTAGTGACCTTTGACTTCCTCTCTGCTTCCTTTCCTCCCATGGTAATGGGCACATCAGAGAAGGGAAAGAATTGTGAAGGTAGTTACTATTAAGTGAGTTTGTTCATTATTTCTGACACATTTCTTTAAGCTCCTTGTAGGCATTTGGAAATGTAGGGCCTGTTATAATGCTTCCCCCATCCTTTCGGCATCACTCTGGTGGCATTTGGGTAAGCAGTTTCTGCTTTCTTCCTTTCCAAGATCCTCATTCCCTACTGCAAAGCCCTTAGGATGGTTGTGTCCCTTGCAGCCCCGCAGCAGGAAGAACCATTTTGCACAGCTGGGAGCAAGGAGGTGGGGGAACTACACAGGGGGATGGATCTTCAGACCATTAATAACCATCTCTGAACAGCTGGGCACCTCCAAGGCTGAAGATACCCACTCAGGGGAGAAGTGCTTTATATAATAAAGCTTTTAAAAGTCTGGGTGGGGAGAACGAATAATGTTAATCCTGCGGCTTAGGCCTTGCAGAGGCAGTTTTTGCTGCTCCCACTGACCAAGCTTATGTTCCATACACAACAGGTAAAACATATCGTTTTGCATCAATTTTGGGCATGTCTGTGAACATCATATTTCATCAATAAGAACCAGGCTAAAGGAAAACTGATTATTGCACAGTGCTGACTTCATGTTCTTTCTTTATGTACCATCTATTTGAACCTGTCCTCTGTTGTCTCATAAGCTGTTGATGATTGCATCTTATACATTATCTTTTAAACCCAGCAAGAAACTAATTACTGTCACCCATATCTCTAGGCACCTTGGCTGCAGCTCTGATTATCTGTATCTTCAGATCAGGAAATCCCACTGATCTCTTATTGTATACATTCTTCAATTATAGATTTTTTTTTCTGTACTGTGTCTGTACCCCAGGTCCATCTTTTAGACTAGGAAATGCAATCATGGACAGTTGTTTCCCCTAAGAACAAGCCCCCATTTCTTCTTTCCCAAAATGTTTTAAAACAAGATTTTCAAAGGAATTTTGTCTTCTGGGCAAAATTTCCTAAAGTCAAAGTGTGCCACAAATAAAAACTTCATTTTTTGACTACCACATCGTATTGCCATTCTCTCCTGTGGTCCCAGAATATAGTATCCCCTCATCATGGCACCTTCTCGGCAGTGTCAGCAGTTGGACAAACACTAGACACCCCTGCCTGGCAGCCTTCTCTCCAGAAGCTACTCTCCAAAGCTGGAGCAACAGTATAAAAAATAAAGTTTCCTGTAAGCCAGAAAGCGTGTATTCTTTGTCCTTGTTCCTCTGGCCGGGTGTAGATTGATTGTTCATGTCATGTGTGCAAGTCAAATTAATGAAGTAGGACCAAACGCAACTCAAGGCACAAATCTGTGGAGTTTTGCCTAGGTTAGATTAGAAAGTACAGAGGAATACTCACATACTTGTGGGGTCTAATAAACTTCATCCTATAGTCTTATCTCTAAAGCCAGTCTCTGAAGTCAGTCTCTAAAGACCTACAATTAAACATGAGTCATTAACAGTGTTTTTATCCCTAGTGAAGAGTACAGGAGAAGCAGAAGATAGATGGAAGGTAAACAGTGCATATGCCTTGAAAAGGGGTCAGGAACAGGATGATCTCAGGAGCATGGACCTGGCAGTTCAGTTCCTAGCAGGTTACTGCTGCCGTCAGCAAAATAATATATATGCCCTTATAAAAAAATAAAAATGTCACAAGTAAGTAGTAGTGTGGATTTTTCAAGGATAAATCATAAGTCAAACTGTTCTCATTTCCTGAAGCAGCATAGTTTTGGTCTTTGCAGACAGAGGAGACACATTACTGTTTTACCTCTCATTTTAGAAAGACTTTTGCATATGTAAATATGAAAATATTACACAACATTTTCATAAGCAAACTGGAAAAAACATGGTATTGGAGGGACGAAGAAAAAGCTTTAGGAAACATTTTAATTATCAAAATGGAAGTACAAACATAAGGTAAGGTCTTTGTTGGCACTTATACTATTAAGATATTTTTGTTAATGTCCTGGATGAGCATAATCATTTGGTGTAAAAATGACACTAAGCAAGTGGACAAATTTAGGTTTTAAAATTGCTGGGGACAAATCCGAATGCTAAAATCTGGGTACTACAGAGAGAGAGGAATGCAAGCTAATTTTAAGGAGGAACTGAATAAACACAGACAGGAGAGACATCACTGAATAGGTGGTGGAACTGCTGAAAAGTATGGGAAAGTTACTGCAAATGGCATGTGAAAAAGGCAAACACCATTCTGGGATGTCAAAGTAAAAGAACATTCCTCTAAGACTTTTGAGGTCTCTTTCTTTACACAGCACTGTTAAGGTCTAACTGGGAGCACTGAGTCCAGGTTGAGGCATAACAGGCCCTGTGAGAGAACAGCCAGTTACACATGGCTTGGAGGATGCTCTGAAGACATGGGCTATGGGGAGCAATTTAAGAATGAGATTCAATTAGCTTAAGCAGGAATCTTAGAATGAGTTAAGAGTCATCAACTATGTAAAGGATTGAAGTGAGCAGAAGGTAATAAAGGATGTAGATATCCACTGGGAACAGGACAAGAGGCAATAAACTTAAGGAAGATTCAGAATAGATTTCAGGGAAAATTATCTAAGTGGGAATAGTGGCATCTTGGAACAGCTTGCCCAATGAGATCATGTAGTACACATCCTGGGAATCTTACAAACAAACAAATAAACCAACTTCATGTGGACTCCCTAGTCCCCCTTTTTTCTTCTTGCATTCATTTTATTTTTAACATCCATCTTCTCCATCCCATTATGCTGCAGATGGCATCTTAAGATCTCCTCCAGCTCAGTGACAGAATATATGCCCCAGAGGTGCTGAAGATAACTATTGCTTTCAAGACTGGGAGACAGTGAGAGAGATTTGAGTGCACATTATGGATACATCTGACAGGTATTGTCACCCTGAGGGGACTAACAAAAGACATTTAATTTTCACTTACCAAAAAAAGCCTTACCCTACAGGGAAACACACAAGCTCATCTCAAAACCCACCATTTAATTGCTTTGAGCAGTCCGATCCAGCACTGCCTTTCACTTCCAAAGTCTCTGAAGATACTCTTGCCTTGCACTTCCTTCCCAAATGCCATGTGCAACAGTGTTAGTGTGATATAGTATGATCTCTCTTTTGAAGTTCCAAAGAAGATTCGACCCCTTGGACTCCCTAGCTGAGCAGTTATTTATGGAAATACTGGGATAGAACCAAATGCATGGACTTTCTGATCATTTTTCCCTTTTTCATTTTCTTCCTTTCCTCTTTCCTTTCATCCCCATGCAGTCATCTCCACTGATCTTGGTTGTGGGCAAGAAAGAAGGCAGATATATCAACATTACAGTGAACAGAGGAACTCAGCACCATCACATCCCTCTGCCTGTTACGGGTCGCCCGGAGACCTCCTTACTGCCTCCCATCCATCACAGCACAGGTGCATACAGATCACAGGGCATGTGTTGCTTTTATTCACTCCAAGAACAAGGGGATATTTCACCCATTTGAAACACATTTCTATGCTTCCATTCTGCTCTGGAAATACTGATTTCCAGTTGCTTTGGGACACAGTCAGTAATTCCATAAAAGAGAAGTTAATAACTGTTAGAAAAGGCAAATACAGGTGCTTCAAACTATACCCTGATATGGCTTGTTTCTGTGATGTTGGACTTGATGATCTTGAAGATCTTTTCCAACTATAATGATTCTATGATTCTACAACCTCCAGAAGTTGCAGTACCTCAGTAATGATAGCTCACCAGTGACATGGGTGTTGCAGCAAAGAATACTGTTCATATTTCTTCTCACAAATTATTTTTATTTTGTCCTTCCCTCCCCACAGATTCTGGGCACAAGAAATTTGTCATAGCACTGTAAGGGATGATTGAGATGAGATTAATTTCTTACTATTTGGGGAGGGCATGAACCACCCAGCTAAATGCATCTTGCATTGCAAAAAAATCTGTTCAAGATTCACCAAAGCATATTTAGTCCAGTGTTATCTGTCATCTCTTCTCCATTCTCTTCTTGCTAGGAATATAATCCTTTTTTAATGCACTGAGTGGAGGAGGTTCTGATGTGCATAAGCCCAAGACACGCTCAGGAAACAAATGTTGCTTCTTGAAGGTTCACACAGCAAGGACCTTCTAGGGTAAGTGGACAGACCACAAGTTCAGCTCACTGATCTGCTACAGTTCCAATAAAAGCTAATTGTGTGACACTGTGCAGGACATCATACTATTATTACTGTTATTCATGTTTATTGTGCTAGTGTCTTATGATCAACCAAGGATGAATTCTTGTAGTTTCTGACCCACGGAAGTTGCAGTTCAGTAGCCAGAAAAAAAAAGTTGGGGAAAGCATCCAACACTTGCAAGCAAAGAGACATTCATGTATCATATTGATTTCAAAGTGTTTCATTTTATTTTTGTCTCTGTGTGGGTAAGTTAAATAAGCATGGATAAGATAAATTGAAAAGTGAATGTAAGATAAATGAGAGACAGCACAGGTGAGACAAGAGCAAAAGAGCAAAAATATATTTTAAAAATTGAAATTTGTCCTTGACTCAGAAACTCTGTGTCTTTGCCAGCTCTACAATACAATCCACGTTTTTACACACGTTCTCCAGACATAGCACATCCACCTGCGGACAAGGTTCATGAATTTGTTATGTAAAAGATGCGAGTTGTCTGTCAGTCATGCAGATCTTCAAGTTGTTCTGCCTTTTTATGTCTTGTATCGAGCCACAAAAGCACAGTTTGATATCTGTTATTGGCCAGTATCTATCCACCATTCCCATCTGTTATGCTAACCTGCCTGATACATGACAAGAGATCGAGTCCTGAATGTGGACTGACAAGAGGCTGGTGCACACTTTCATTTCCTACCAGTGATTAAGATGTATATAGCAGCATTCTCTGGAGATTGAAAATGGGTCAGAGTACCCAAATATCAGGGATATATTTCACATTAGTACTTGCAAAAGTTCACACAGACAAGATGATACCTCCTTAAATCTTTTTATACTCATAAATTCTGTTTTCAGAACAGATTTCCTACCATCATGTCTAGCAATTGCCATTTCCAAATCTGCTTCTATGCCATCCTTGGATGTTCAGTGTATTTTCTCCCTTCTATTTATTAAGTACAAAAGTGGCAATCTGCATGGGCCCTCCAGCAGCTCTGTTTTTTTCTCAGATTCCAGCTTCCCTCTTCTTGGACAGTTTAATTTCCAATGACTTTTGCTTCTACATCATCAACCAGTATCACTTACAACAAAAGCCGTTGGTATAAAAATTTTTCATTTGACCCTTAGTTTGTTTGCAAAGATATGGTGTCTGTTTCTCCCCTTCTGCCTTTAACACAAGCAATGTGCAGAGGTATGTCAAAAGATCTGGAAAAGTCACCCTAGTAGATGAAAGCATTTCTACCAAGACCTGGAAAATGTAACACGTAAGTGACGCAATTATTTAAGAGCAGTTTAGATCAACAAGCAGAAAGCTGATGTCAGTCAGTGACTGAGGTCTGTGTGCCTGGGCACAGCTGATGCAGGCCAGTTCCTTGAAGAGTTGAAATTAAGGGCCCTCTGCAAGAGCTGTCTGCAGCAAGGAGAGAGCAGCCACACCACAGAGTGCCACGTATGTGGGGGCCCTTGCCTGCTGCAGGGAAGGAGCTGCCAGGGCCTGAAGGTTGACAGGATTTCCAGAGGAAACCTCATGAGATCCCCAGGTTTTGCTTCCACCTCTGTAATTCTGTGCAGGATCAGTTCCATGGATTCATCCATCCTGCATCCATCCTGCTCTCATAAGCAGACTCCACAGTTCTCCTATTAAACCATCCACAAACGGATTTCCACATTGGATAATTATAGCATTGCAGCAGTCCTGTATGCAACGTCTAGCAGGATTGTAGCTATAGGAGCTAAATGAGACTCTTATTTGTATAGCAGATTACTCTTCCCATGCTCTCTGTAACAGTTTCCTCTAAATAGCTGATTTACCTTAAAGGTGCTATTGTATTTGAAGTGCCATGTGTAAAAAATATATATACTAGCAGTATGACCAGTAAGGTTTGGCCCTTGCAGCAGGAACCTGATAGCAGCTCTGAGCAGCAAATCCCCTCTGTGTCAGACTAGCAGGACTGTGTCCCTGGACCCCACATAGCAATTTGCACAGCTCATTGTATTCATCAGTTTTCTGCAGGTCATAGCTCTTTCCACACCTTTTCACTTTTCACACAAGGAAACATATGGCTCTTGTTCATTATTGCTTTGTATTTTCCAAATTCATGCATGGCTCCCAGTGCCACACTACCTGCAAGCTGTTCATCAGAGCAGAGAGACACAGGTATTTCTTTCCCTTTCATGCCAGTAGATGCAAGCAAACTGCTGAAATGGAGTCTAGCCCATGCTTCAGTGCATTCTTATCTATAAGATACTAAGGCTTTGAGTGCCCTCCATGCACATGTGCAGCAAACTGACCCTTTATTGTGACTGAGATTCAAAATGTGATTAATGCTGGTCAGATGAACATTCATATCTTGCAATTCTACACCTCTGTAATCAGTCACTAGTGGACAGTCACTGAGGAAGGAGTCACATCTTATTATCTGTTAGGTCTCCAGAAAGGTCAGGCAAATGAGGTATAACCAAAGGAGAGCAAACAATTCATAGGAACACTGGAGAGAAGTACTCATTGTGCAGTGCTCTCTCCTCTCTTTGCAGATCATTAATCTCAGCAGCTTTTCAAGGCCAAAAGTCTTCTCTTCTTTGCCAGATGGGACTGTCTTGGCAGTGGACAGGCCTGCTAGGAAATATGTGACATCCATGACTCAGAATGAAATACGTTGTGTTTGATATGCTTTGCCTTGCTCGTGAAATCCTCATACTGCCATGCAGACCCATGCATATTTTCCACTTAGTGGCTAGCAAAATATGTATCTGAGGATGAACATCCAGGAGCCAGTCTTCAAAGTGTGCATTGAGTAATTCCAAGAGTATTCCATGTGTCTAAGGCTCAAAATAGTGATTGTCTTGAGAAAATCATGAGAGTCTGCAGTTCTGCATCAAAAATGCCAATTGAGCATCAGAGTGAGAAGGCAGAGAGAACACACTTGGGAAAAGAGCTACTGAGAGGATACAGGATAAAATGTGTCACCTCTCCTCCAGTCTTTAAGTGTTCCAACCTGAAGAGTCTAATTTTGCCCATTGTACACAGTAGAAGGGAAAGAAACATGTCTCTAATGGCTGATACGTATTTTCTATGGTTTCCTAAGTTATTTTGCTTCAGTTGGTCTGTTTTTGATACAACACTATGTTTTAGAATCATTCTGTTGTTCCCTCCAATAGTTCTGAAGAACAGCATGTGTTGATTATCTCAGCTGAATGAATCTAAGTTTATTTATAATTTGCTTTGTTTTGACACACACACATATATGTATGTGTATTTATATATATGCACTTATAAACACATATGAACATTTTATTTCTTTGTTCCTCCCTTCTTTGTCTAAGGCACAAAAAAACTAGATTGTGGAGAGAAAAACAAACAGCATGATTCAGTACAATAAAGAACGGCTTGTTAAAAATGTCCTTTTGGTGCATATGGAATTCAAGCTCTTCTCTCTTCTGTCATGCCTTAGTAAACAGTTTTAGCTGAGGTTACTCTGGGACTTCCATTATAATACCTTATTTTAGTCTGCCCACAAAGACTTGAAGAATTCTCCTTTTTAGCTGAAATGATCTCTGCTTTCTTTTAAGCCAATCGTAGTATTTTACTCAAGTTTGAATCAAGCCCATACATCAATTTTTTAGTTTTATGAAAGTGTAAAAAGAAAGCTTATAAAAAATATATATTTTTTGCAATGATTTGTCACAGCACAGAAAATCTCTTTATTCACTTTTTTTCCTTTCTTCTTCTTATCCAGCTTGAAGAAAGGCAAGGAGAGCTTTGCTATCTATTCAGTGACACAGAATCAAATTCCCTTCTTTCAGCTGAGAAATTGTAAGCCACTCATTCTTATGAACCAGGCCAACCTGTAAATGGAAACTGTCATTTAAACTGACTTCAACTCATCAAGAGTTGAACATCTGTTTAGTGCACACACAGCAGTATGTGCTCATTGAACATAAATGGGCATGTCTGGGGCTACATAGTGACATAAATACATCTAACGAATGTTAATTACTAGGTAGTGTTTCACTCTGGAGATCTATAGCTGCATAAGTTCCCTTAAAACAGTACAACTGTTTCAGTATTGAGACTAATGTGTTTGGGCCTGCTTCTAAGGTTTCACTTGCCCAGGAAAGCAGCAGAAAAGAGAATGCTTGGAATAACAAGCCCAAAGCCTGCCTGCTTTGAATAACAAACATATAACAGTGTGTAGGGATGCAGTTGTAACGAGTTGTTGGAGACGGTCTGCGCAAAGCAGGGAGATGCATCATTGATGCTGGAGGCAGGTCTTGAGGCTGGGGAGGGAGGAAGGGGCCTGGCATCTGCCATCCTGTGCCCTGAATGCTCCTGATGTCAAGGCAGGGAGATGGAGAGTGACCCACATGCCCTGAGCCCACAGGGTGAGAATGTAGGGAGTGGGGAGTGGCAGCAGTGAGGTGGATGGGGTGGTTGGTGGAGTGATCAAATGTTCTGGGGACCCTTGGTGGTTACCGCATTGGCTGTTGGTCCAAGTATCACTTTCTCTTCTCTATGCCCCATGCATGTCCCTGTGCGGTGGCTGTCAAGAGAATGCTCTACCCCAGCTGCTGCTGTATCTCAGTGCTGTCTTCTCCTCAGAAAGCCTCAGCTTGCCAGGAGGGCTGGATGGTCCTGGGAGCTGCCCTCAAGTGAAGGCTCTTCCATGTGACCCCATCATGGCAGGAGTCGGAAGGACCAGCAGCCAAGGCCAGGGACCAGGCTGTGCAGGCACAGGCCAGCACAGAGGACACTAATGAGCTTTCCAGAGGGGCACAATGGCAACATTACCAGAGTGTAGATTTTGGGAAAGGGTACGTGGGGCTTCTGGGGAGAGGGACAGCTAAAGGTTATGGTCCAGAGCATTAGAACAGACTGGATCATGCAGGAGGTGTAAGGAGTGGAGGAAGAGATGAAGGAGAATATGAGCTAAAAATATTATAAATCACTAGTATGGAGAAAGCATTTCAGGGCTTTCTGTTCTTCCTTTTTATAGAAAAAGGAAAGGGGGACAGACTGGAAATAATAGGCCACATATTCCTGACTAAGGAATGCACTTTCACCCACTACTTAATGAAAACGGAGATCTAGCCCCTGCAGGAGCTCCTGAAGATCAGGAAGACAGCGAAATTCAAAAAGGACCAAGACTTTTGTGCAGTATTAAAGGTGGTTCGCCTTCTGTCCCATTAAGGAGCAGGCTTTTTGGAAATTTCACAAAAAAAGTTTATTGTCATGAGATTTTTAGTTTGAATCTGCAGACACAAGAGACTGAGGCACTTCAGATGATACATCTTAGAAGAACATCGGGGTTTTTTTCGGATGCTTATGTATATATAGCACCTTCCAGTTGGAAATTTGCCCTTCTCTAGTAGAACCACTGTGATGAAGAATGGCTTTTGTCCCTGCAGATGTTTGAGGAAAGTAAATACGATCAGATTCATCATGCCCTTAGCACAGCATGAACTTCAGCTTTATAGTTTCTGAGTAAAGAAGTGATCAAACAGTCCCTTGAAGATAGTCCCCTTAGGTAATTAAGAAGATGCCATTATTCAGAAACCTTTGCTTTCAGTTCTCTTTACTGAGCAGTTGGGTTTGGGTAATTATAGCCCCTTGGGGATAAGTTTCAGTGACTGACAACCCCCAGCAATGCTCAGACCTCATACTCCCAGTTGCAAAGAGAAGTGAAACTGCACACAGAGGCAGTTTTTGTTTGAATTTACAGCAGCAGAAATTTGTGTGCGTCTGTGTGTGCGTGTGTCTGTTTTATTTTTTAAAGGTTTATCAGTTCCAAATATGAGAGGCGCAGTGTGCAGAACATTTCCCTTACATCAGCACCAACACCACTTTAGGAATCTATGAGCAATCAATGTGCTGTGATGTTTTTAACTCCTGTCCTACTCCTAAAGACAGAGAAACAGCACTGCTTATTGCCCTGATAAACTGTTCTGAACACTAAACAAATCAAGTGCAAAATCCATTAACTTACATGCACCATGAGTATAGACTATGAATATAGGAGCAGTATTTCATTCACTAGTTACAAAAAAAAAAAGCCTTTGCCAAAATTAATGAGGCATAAAATTATGCAAGGCTTCTGTGTAAGACTGTTTAGGAATAACATCTTTTGCAGTGCAGTATGTATGGCTAGGAATAAATGCAGTATGCATAACTAGGAATGAAGTACTAGTGAGTGCAATGACTCTACAGTTTATTATAATTACTTTTTTTTTTGGTTAGAATCAACTACATTATTAGACTTCCTTATTTTAAGATAACATCTGTATTTCCTTATTCAAGATTTTATAATACCAAAGCCAGTGCAAAGTAGTTTCTAAACATGAAGAAGTTTTAGATGGATCGATTACAGTTAATTGTAAGCTGCCTCTGGAGCCATTTTGAGATTTTTGATTTTAGGCCAAGCTATCTGATTATACACTTATCAAAGTGAGCAGTGAGCAATCAGCTTTGTAAAACAAAGGCCATAAATGCCTCAGAAATGAAGTCTGCAGAGAGGTGCCCTGCAGGCTCTTGGTATGTACAAACATGGCATGGGGGTGTATCAGGCAGGCATAGCTCTGATCAAATAAGCTTGAGCCTTGGAAAAACCAAGCCACTTGAGAAAGCTCTGTAAATCCCAGAAACACAAGCTGCTGTGAGGGCAATATTGTGTCTAATGCACTGTCCTTGGTAAAAGCACTCTGAATTTTCCCTACAACAACATGGAGTTAGGTAAAGGAAGGCTTAACATTGAGAACTGGCCTGTGGCCAGTGGTGTCCATCAGGGGTCAGTACTGGGCCCGGTGCTGTTCAACTTGTTCATCAATGACTTGGACGAGGGCATGGAGTGCACCCTGAGCAAGTTGGCAGATGATACGAAGCTAGGTAGAGTGGCGGACACTTCGGAGGGCTGTGCTGCCATTCAGGGGGACGTGGACTGACTGGAGAGTTGG
>JAUBOD010000433.1:3795196-3823969 GCA_032353885.1 Nothura maculosa | reverse complement strand
CGAAGCTAGGTAGAGTGGCGGACACTTCGGAGGGCTGTGCTGCCATTCAGGGGGACGTGGACTGACTGGAGAGTTGGGCAGAGAGGAATCTCATGAGGTTCAACAAGGACAAGTGTAGGGTCCTGCACCTGGGGAGGAATAACCCCAGGCATCAATACAGATTAGGGGTCGACCTGCTGGAAAACAGCTCTGCAGAGAGGGACCTGGGAGTCCTAGTTGACACCAAGTTAACCATGAGGCAGCAGTGTGCCCTCATGGCCAGGAAGGCCAATGGGATCCTGGCCTGCATCAGGAGGAGCGTTGCCAGCAGGTGGAGGGAGGGGATCCTGCCCCCTACTCAGCTCTGGTGAGGCCGCACCTAGAGTACTGTGTGCAGTTCTGGGCTGCCCAGTACAAGGAGGACATGGAGCTTCTAGAGCTTCCAGCGGATGGCAGCAAAGATGATTAAGGGCCTGGAACATCTATCTTATTAGGAAAGACTGAGTGAGCTGGTCCTGTTTAGCCTGGATAAGAGAAGGTTGAGAGGGGATCTGACTGATGTGTATAAATACCTGAAGGGTAAATGTAGAGAGGGAGGTGCCAAACCCTTCTCAGTGGTGGCCAGTGATAGGACAAGGGCCAATGGGTGTAAGCTGATACATAGGAAGTTCCATCTTCATACAAAGAAGATCTTCTTTACAGTGAGGGTAACAGAGCCGTGGAACAGGCTGCCCAGGGAGGTTGTGCAGTCTCCTTCTCTGGAGGTCTTCAAAACACACATGGATGCCGCCCTGTGCCACATGCTCCGAGTGTCCCTACTGCAGCAGAGTGATTGGACTAGATGATCTCTGGAAGTCCCTTCTAACCTTAACCATTCTGTGAAGGGAATGGCAGAGTTGATGCGAAAGAGAGTCTGAGTGTTTAAGGTGAAAGACAATGGTCCCTATCCAGCCTCACTGAGACTCCAACCCTTTATTGGTCCTACATGAGGCCCTCTCGCAGGTGTCTCTGTCTGGTTTCCTGACCTTCACCTGTGAAATTCTCCTTACCAGCTGCACTGCAGAACACAATATTACCCACTCAAGACAATTATTTCACCCTTATCATCAGCTGCGTAGCAGAGCACAGCCAAATACCTCAGTGCTCCCTGTAGCACCTCCTCATCATGTAGCATAGGAATGATGCATTACAGAAAACTACTGATGGTTCCGTTATATTGCACATACCTGGAGGTCAACTTCCACTATACTTCTTTCTCTGCACCATTTTTACTCTTAATTTGTGTGATAATGCATGAGAGTCCAGAATCTCCTAAATTTTCTCTCCTTACTGAAAAGGTTTCCATTGTATTTGAGTCCTTCTTGTAAATACAGCACAGAAATACTTGTTTGCATTTGCTCCACTTGGATGGTAAAAGCATGAGCAAGGGATGCTGGCTCAAGTTAGGGCCAGCAAAGGGGCAGGAATGATCATGGTAGCAATTGGTCATTAATCAGCAGGCTGACAAATATGCTACAATTATTTGAACCTGACTCTCTGGCTTTCCAAGTCCATTGAAGGCTGAGATTATATTATGATGGAGCTGTTGCTGCAGAAAATTTGTATGCATATGATGATTTTTTGTGCTGATGCATGTCATGGTGCTAAGGAGACCTATTCGCAGCCTTTGGAACCACCAGTAAAATCAAAGACCAGGAAAGAGGCAAAAAAGTGAGCAGGAGTTACTGTGTGGGCAGAGGGTAGGCAGCAGGCCTACCCTCTCATTAATACCAAATCTTCAGTTTATGGTGCTGCTTTGCTTCTGCTTATGTCTTCCTTTTCCATCTGTTCCTTTTTTAACCAAAATTTTGCTTTAAAAAACTTGAGGTGTAGTAACAAAACACAAGAGGCCTGTTGGGGTAGTAGCAGTAGTATAAAGGGAACTGCCAACCCTCTCGCTGAGTATTGCTATGCAATGGTAGCAAAGACTATGGTTTGCAGGGGAGCTTGCTGCAGAAGGCTACCCCCACTGCTGTGAGGTACCTGAATAAGGTAGGAGTAGCAAAAACTAGGGAAGGGGAAATCACCAAAATGGCTTGCAGAGTAGGAAGGCTGATACTTGGCAACAGGGGTCATCAACTCTCAGAGGAAAGAAGTGTTGCAAGAGACATGAAGTTCCTGTGTCACCATACAGCTGGGGTACTAACAGGGGTAGGACTAACAGAAATGTTCATAGGCCAGCACAGAAAGACTGATTTCCTCCTGTGATGGAGGAAATTCAGAGTGCGTGAAAGAAGAAGGAAGAACCGTCTAGAGCACTTTCTGGACACCGTCCCAGAAAAACAAGGGGAACTAGATGATCCTCAAAGGTCACTGGCTGGACATTCAACACAGATGCCAAATAATGAGTTGAAGCCCACAGCTGGCCTTCAAACTGTCTCTTTTGGTATCTGCCTCACAGGGCAAATGAAGGGTCTGAAGATTTCTCACGGCTGTGCAAGCTTTTCAAATCTGCCCACTATCTACTTCAGAGAGCAAACCACGTGTAGCTTCTATACAACAGGAGCAAAGGCAACGTAAGACACACATTTGATTTTTTGTCTTTGAATGAGGGAGCCTGAGACTGGAAAGTGCTTGTCAGGGAGACAGAAACAAACAAACAAACAAAGAAAAAAATAGCAACTAGTATTGGAGTTTCCTTCCGCTTTCTTTGCTGTGACAGCAGGGGGAAAGTGGAATCCCTGTTTAGAAGGACATGACACACATTGCTGGGCCCTTCCTGACTTTTCTTCTACAGGGTGGCTCTTCAGTAAAGCCAGTAGCGACTTGGGATAGGACTTCTCAGTCTGGCACCCTTGGGTTTCACAACTCTTTAGAAGTCTTTCTGTTCCTCTAGTCTAAGAGTAGATAGGTTTGCACAGCTTTGTTTGCAGAGACTGTGGTCTTCCAGCACCTATGTTCCATCCCTAGCAGAAGCATTAAGTTTCTGGGCATGACCTTCCTCTCAAAAAGCCATAGCCTGACTGATCATGCACACAGTATGGCAGCAGGGAGGGTGCATCTGAAATGAAGGGACATGTGAAGTGGCCACTTGGACTTCCAGTCCACTGGATCTTGCCCGCTGAAGCTCATAGCTGTGGCCAGAGCAAACACTGCTACCAATACCCTCACAGCACCAAGGTGTTTGTGAGGACTTGTGTCACTGGGGACGCTGGTGGTTCTTAGCCAAAACAGATCTTGAGTGTTAATGGCTCACTGACAATGTGTAAAGCAAAATTTCACAGAATCACAGAATCACACAGAATGGTTAAGGTTGGAAGGGACCACTAGAGATTATCTAGTCCAACTCCCCTGCTCCAGCAGGGACACCTAAAGCATATGGCACAAGGTGGCATCCAGTAGGGTTCAGAAGATCTCCAGAGAAGGAGACTCCACAACCTCCCTGGACAGCTGGTTCTTTTGGGAAGTCTTCCTAGTGTAGGTGAACCTGGAGAGGAGGCAGACAGGGAGGGTTGGGGGAAAGGAGAGAGAAAAGAGAAAGGGGCAGAAAACCCATGCAGAGAAGAAAACAATAAAACCTAGATAATCTCCCAGGGAACACATGGGGTGGAGAGTTGAGAGGCCATTTCAGAGGAGTCCCATTGCTGTCTGAGTGGTGTCTTGGCTGTCGTCCGAACGCCCACATGGATCCCCCACTCTCCTATGTGAGAGAGATCAGCTCCACCTCCTTGCCAGCATTTTTCCCTAGGGCAAAAAGGGAAAGAAGATTTATTATTCAGCTGTCAGGCTCTGTCTGAGTTTGTTAGCTGCTCTAATTGCCATGAGGGACCCAGCAGAGGAAAGTGCACAAGCTTGTTCCTGCTCCAGGGATGCTCCTACTGCTGGGACAACCCAAGTCTCCATGACGTGTCAGTTTTGAGGAAGCCCAGTGGATCTCCCTGCTGACTAATTTTGCTTGTTTGTTTGTAAAGATTCTAGTAAACACCTTAAAACCTCAGTGTGGGATCTTGGGTTGCTGAGCTGGATGGTTTAGGAGGCTTCCATTCTTACATGTAAATTCAGTTGTTTGCTTTTGGTTTTCTTTAACCATCTTTTCAGTTGGTTGCATGTCCACAACAAACAAGCAGAACTAGACCCAGTGAGAGCTGAATTCCTAACAGTGTTGTACAGCTTGCTGGGAATGTAGAGTACCATGGGAACTTGGTGTCCCATTTCAGAGCAAAAACAAATGTTAAAATGCAGGAATTTCTCCCTGGCTGGTTATTCCAAACTTCACCTGACCCTTATTGGTTGTTTGTGACATCTAAACCTCTGAAAAATATACATTATTTACCCTGCTACACAGTCATGCTGCACAAGAGGTGCATTTACTACAGTTAGGGTTACCGTGCCACAGCTCCTGCTTTTATCTCTGCAGGTTCCTGGTTTAACCCCTGCTCTGTTACCCACTGCAGAGGTGCTGTTTCAAGTCCACGCTGTGAAAGTTTATCCAGGTCATTTTTCTGCAGCACCATACTTTAATCTCTGTCTCAACGTGCTGCCCATCAGGGCTTGCCCTCCCCCAGCACACTGGCCCTGCTGTGAGCCATCCAGGCCCTGTTTTCCCCAAAAGTCTGGCTTTCCTTTCCTTGCTATGAGGTGCCTCCATGTTTGGAGGCAGGAGAGATCAGAGGAAAACAAGTGCAACTGGTAGTCTATACAGTGGTACACACTAGATGCAACTAGATGTAAACCATACAAAAGATGCCATCCTCACTTTCCACCTGAAGACTTCACTAACATTTTGCAGGAAGCATTCAGTGCTTCCCATTTTAGCATTTTAACTTGAGATGAAAACCTATAGCACAAGTTAACCAGAAAAAAAATGAACCACTGTCTGTGGGAAGTGTCTTCCTCTGCGTTGTTCCTCAAATCTTGAATTTCTCTGCTATAAAATAGTCTCTATTGCTACACTTCAGATTCTGCAGACCAGTTCAGCTCCGCAATGTTTCAGGCATAAAATGGGACTATAAACTGTACATTTTAAATTTACAGTGTTTTCTTGAAGACAGTAAATACTGTTATTGGCATGTTTTTTGCTATTTGGGATTGCAGGTGCATGTGATTCTGCATATATAGTTCCTGTGTTGCTGATGTTGTGCAAAACTTCATCTGAAAAAAAAAATGTTCTGCCTTTTGTCAGTTTTCAAGTCTATTTTAGAATGTAAATTGATGCAAAGCCTGATTTGATTCAAATAAAATTAACTTGAGTTGAGATCCAGATTATAAACAGCATAGACTTCTTCATCTCCTCAGGAGATGAGGAAAATTTTTCATTTATCTTAGTATCAGTCCAGTCTTCTGAATAAAGATTTAAAATTCTGTTATAGCATGATACTTCTCTGTTCTGCTTCCTATTATTACTCTTGTGATCCAGGCTGCAAGAATATACAAAATCCTGTCACCCCCTCAGCCTCTGCAGTGCTGTCTGTCATCTGCTATTACTGCTTTTCTGCTCAGATTCACACAGATTCTGGTCTTCGCTGTAATGCTGTCTTATTAAATGTTGTGAACTTTATGAATCCCCAAAAATAATGGTACATAATTGCTAAGTAAAACTGCTGCAATGGAGTAGTTCCAACAGAAGATGTGTGTCTTTTGGCCTTCTATCTGTTTGTGCTTGCATATATTGTCAGCTCCAGCTGCTGAAGTGAGTAGTGCTGAAAAGATTTATTTTGAGACAGTACATTACCTTGAATAGCATCACAGTTGTGCGTACTAGTGGTAAATGAACAATATAAGTGCTTCTTTTGCCAATAGCCTCTATATTTGTCTATCATCACAGCTCCTTTACCAACAAGTCTCTGAAACTAGTGTTTGCATATCTAGGGCATTCATTTACATAGAATATGAATAGATATTATTTACTATGGGTTGTTTTGCCCAGACAGTGCGTTTTTATGTTTTTATTTCTTAAACCATATTCCTCAGAAACCAGCCTGTAAGTACTCTTTCCTTTGATTTTTAACCAATAACTGCAAAATGGCAAAGCTGATCAGTCACATAACACCACAGTAAATCTTCTTTTCAGTTTATAACTTAATATCCTCATACCAGTGATCTGCCTCCTTTTTATACACAAACAGGCTAAACTGCACACAGGAAAAAAGTTGTAAACTCAAGCACTTAGAAATAGGGAGATTCACAGCTCTGTACAGATAAATGTTGATATTGATTCTTTATCACCCAGCTGATGCACTGAACTAAGATTAAAAGGTAAGTGACTGCTTAATTAAAGACCAAACATAGATATTGGAATGCTGTCAGAATTTAGCCCCTGTTCCCCATTTCAGCCCAGTGCATGTGCAGCATTTGCATCCGGGGTCACATAACCTCACTGTAGCTGCAGGATTGGGACAGGGGCCACATCCTTCCTGAGGGATCATAATGCACAGGCTTAAGGAGAGGAGTAAAAGCTGTCTGAACTGTGTCCTCTTTCTCATCTCTTTCTGAAGAGATTTATGCCTTGGAAGTAGTACTTATTTATAGGTATGGGCCTGGCAAGAGCTGGTATGGAGAGCAGTTGCGTGCCTGTGCCCCATCCTGAGCCGCCTGCACAAGAACCGCCTGTGATTCAGTCCCAGATAATTGAGACAGACAGGGACAGAATTTTTAGAAATGAGTCTGACATAGCACATTCCCTTGGCGATGTCCAGTGCCAATTCACATCGACTTCTGCTGCCTTCTTCCCAGACTGGACCTTAGCCCAAGGTTATCTCAAGGTTGGAAGGGCCCATACTCCCCATTTTCCCTAACTGAAGGACCTGTTCTCTGCTCATGGTTCTTTGTCGAATCATTTTCCTTGAGGTTGGAGTTCTCCCCATACAAGATGCTACATATATTTCCACTGAAAATTGTTGGCTAAAAATCATCGCACAATTTGGGCTCCTGCACTTATTGCCAACTGTCATTTTGCATTATATATCCCGAGATGATTCCATCTCCAACTTCCAAACCTGCAGCACTTTCTTTCAGCCTCTTTCCTCTATACCATCATCTTACAGTTTCTGACCTATCTCAGCCCCTTTGCCACACTTCCACTTTGAGGCTGCATAGCCAAATTCCCCAGCCTGACCACAAGCAGCTTCCCAGGATGGAGACAGCAGGGCATACAGCAGGGATGGAGCAGGCAAGCAGCTATCACTGGGCAGAAATCTTGCCCTGCATGCTCAAGCAGTGCTGGGATCTGTTGAGGAGAAGCAACACAAAAATTCATGTGTATCACTTTAAATCTAATTCCAAGACTGCCTATAGCACACAAGTCTTGATGTCTTTCAAAAGCTTTTATTATGCCTAGGCCTGCAGAGCTTTCCAGGCTGCTGTGCAGCTATTTTGTGTCATGCACATCCTCTGAATTTTTCTTCTTTCTGCATTAGTTTCGATTACATGCAAAGCAACACACTGTTTAAAAGAAAAATATTGATGAAAAAAATCAGAGTGTCAGCAGAGCTGACTGAGCTACTGCTCATTGATTTCAAAATCAAATTTTGTAGGATAGCAGATTTGTGCAATTCTCTTGCTCCAATTAGACTTCCAGTTATGGCCAGAACTGTCATCTGAAAAAAAATGTGTTAACAGTTCAGCAAAAGCTGAATCACACTGGACACCTTATAACTAGCCTGTCTTATTCCAGCACACACAAATTGGCTGTTGTCATTTTCCCTGTAGTGATGGGTCACATAATATGCTAACATCAAGACAGCGTGGTAAGAAATTTTGGCTTAAAAGAACGCAACCTTAATATGTCTTAGGTTTGAAGAGGGATTTATAAAACTGCAATAGCAAATTCAGTCACTTTATTTGCTCAGTTATTGTGCACATACAAAATAATGTCATAGAGTATGGCAACATTTCAGCCTCCCTAGTCATGTCTGATCATAGAGAAAAACCCATTCTCCAGGACAGTGTAATATATTAGTCACTTGCAGGCTTGTATGTTTGAGTGATTCATCTGTGCTCAGTTTTCAGAAATAAAGGAGAGGGATAGTAACTGAGAAGGAACAATGATTCATTGCATTTTCATTCATGCATTTTAATCTGCCTGGTGCCAAAGACCTCAGCCTCACTGCAGACTGTCAAACAAAGTGTATTTGCTGCATGTGTGACCTCAATCAGCAGTGCCTCACAGAGCAAAGGAGAGATGCTTCATATCTATCTCAGGCCTTCAACATAGGTATCATCATGGTATTTTCATTTACAGAGAGAGAACTAAAGTGCAGAGCAATTAAGTATAAAAAACTTCTTTGAGCCGTAGAAACTTTCTGCCATAAAGCCTGTACTAGTAAGATAAATAGCCGAGTTCATACTCAAGCCTTTTTCTGTAGATCACTGATTTAAACTCTGACCATACTCACCAGCAGTGAAGGAAACCACTTGTGCAGTTTGATGGCTGTGCAAGGACAGTTTGATAGCTGTGCTTGCCCTGTGTAAAAGGCGAGGCAAAGGGCTTCTCCTCCTGTGAAGAGACTGCTAATGTCAGAAAAGCTCTGTCATGCTGTGGCAAAATGAACCAGCCTACAGGTACTCCTGACAAGGATCAGAGAGCTGTGCTGTCTGCTATGGAAAGGCAGGATCAACAGGTACCTGGGTTCCCATCCTCATGGACTACCACATGGCAAAAGCCTAGTTTTCTCCTAAAGTCCTTCTGAAACACGTTCAGTCTTTGTCCTTCCTGCTTCTGAAAGCCCACCACAGAATTTCACTGGTCTGACTTCAAAGAAAACCTTTTCCTTTCCCACCCAAATGAATCCCTCACTGGGAATCATCCATCTCACTTGACAAGCAATGTCCAGGCTCATAAGCTTTCCTTGCATGTGCCTCCTACTACCCTGCCAGATGTGGAGCATTGAACTAGGTGGATTGCTTAGGGCATTTCTTATAATCTGTTATTTCTCATGTGGGATTGTCACACCAGTGTCTGAGCAGCTCTTGAGCACCTAGTGGCAGTGTACAGTAGTCCTTTGAACACAGAGAAGCTGAGGTGTAGGGAGATTTGCCCAAACTCCCTTTACATGCCTACAGCAGTGCTACAGGAGCACAGACCTCGAAGGCGGGCAGCGTCACCAAGCCCCTTGGGCATCTAAGAAAGCACTTTTCCTGCATCCAGAAGACCATGTTGTAAGAGATGGGGACATGGCCATGACACCTCACCATAGGACTGCTTGTAGACCCCCCAGGAAAGGGGTTGGCCCCTTCACCAGTATTCAGCTGGAACCATGGGGCCAAAAGGGCCAGGAAGTCCTCCTCCTCATTCCAGTCATTAGCTCATGCAAGGTGGCACGGTAGGTAATAGGATCTCTGAGATCCTGAGACAGCCTTTGGTGGGTACTGCAAAGGATAAGGAAAAGCTCTTTGCTCCCTTTTCTTCTCTGAACGTTCACTCAGGGGTCTGGATATGAAGCTGCCTATCTATGTATCTGTAAACACATGTGGAGAGAAAAAAAAAAGCTGCAATAAATTCCTATGAAATAGACAAAACAGCAGAAGGTTCTGCCTGTACTGAGGGTGTCTGGAACAAAACTGGAAGCTATCCTGTGCACATCATGGAGCAATGAGCAGGATCCCGATCCCCCTATCCCTAGTCTTACCCAGGGTTGCTGTGGGAAGCTCATACGTGCTGCTGGTGCTGGTTTAGTTCAAGGGAACTAAGATCTGCATGAGAGCCACCATGTTTTTAAAGGCTTTGAATAGGCCACAGACTTGGCCAAAAATATAAACTGAAAAATCTGTTTCCAAGTTTTTGGCCAGCAGCTCTAGCCGTGACGGCGGCACGCTGGGAAACCGGGCGCACAGCTGTGTGTGGCTTCCCACGTCCTGGGCCGGAACATTTTAATTGGGGAAGTGTGGGGAAAGCAGAAGGGCCAGAAACCCGTTGAGGAAGGAGGAGGTCTGAGGTTGCTTGGGGGTAAGGCTTGGGGAGTTGATTTCATGGGAGCAAAGGGAAACATCCCAGGAAACTGATCTTGCAGGATCATTCCACTTGCCACAGGAGTGTCCCATCTTAAAATGTATATATAAACAGAATAAATAATATTTAATTCCTACTTAGGCTTCTACTTGCCTTTGCTCTCCATCTTGGTGAAAAAAGCCCTATCTTGCATGTGCCTATAGCCAAGCACGCTGCTGACTGAGAAGTATTTATATGTGCTTCCCAGAGCATTGAATTCAGTTTGTTTATTGCTCTTGGGTTACCACCCTTGAATAGGCACTTCCAGGCAAATATTTCAGGCTTTCGTATCATACTGACTGGCTTCAGGTAAAAAAGGTGTCTGAAAGCAATGCAGATAAAAGCGCAGTGCAAGAATAATCTGCATGGAGGGGCCAAATTCCAAGCAACTGTTTTTAGTTTGCTTTTAGCTCTTAAAATCAGCTGCCCTGCTGCAGACCTAGCAAAGGTGCTATGAGCTAGAAACCTTGTCTAATTTTTTCCAGGCATGCCATTTGGTCTAAGGAAAGGCAGCCTGTGGGGCAGTCTCAGCATTATAGCAGTGGGCTACAAAGTTCCCTATGCTTCTGCATGGCCCTTAGGCACAGCAAGGTGGCTTTGAAAAAGAAGCTCTAGGAAGACTTGAACACAAAGCAGGGAGGCTTATTTATGAGCACAGGTCTAAACAAATACCTTCTCTCAGTCAAGCACTTGTACCATCACGGTTATAGCAACACTCTCACTGATATGTGAGTCAGGTTATCCATTTGCCATTAACCTGCTGAAGAAGAGAGGGTTCATATTTCCACAGTGTTGTTACAGTATGTGCAGTTAGAAATAGCTGCTTAGAAGAAGCTGCCTAGATGTCAGTGGAAATTTCCAAGGACAGTAGGCAAGGTGCTTCCTCTTTCCTTTCATAACAAACAATTCTGGCAGTGTCCAGGTACAAAGCTCTATGTGAAAAATGAAACAGTCAGTTGTTAACTCTTGTACATTTTGCTTTAACATTCTCAAAAATAAGCAAGAAAGAAACTAAAAAAGCTCTAATGAGACATAATCAAGCCTCATGGCATAAGAGCATCTTTTTAAAAGTGCACAGCTACTAGAACTAATCTCTTGTGCAAGAAGAATCCTTGGAAAGCAACAGAAACTCCAAGAAGAGTCATGTTGATAAGTAGATCGGTTCCAAATCTGTAATTTGTTCCCCAGGGAAGTTCATCCATGATGGTTCAAGTACAAACACATGTGCACACACACACACACAAATCTGAATGTTTTTGTTGAAACAATACTTTTTATAACCATTTTTCAACTTCGTTTTCATTTCATTCAGTTCATTTTTTCTTTTTTTTTTTTTTTTACTCTAGACTCCTTCACCAAAGAACTCTTTTTTAATCAAAGGAAATTGCAGAGATCCTCAACAAAATGAAATGTGTTTGCAACAATCCTATGTTATTAATTCCTGATGCTGCATCTGCTTCATTCCATTCAATAAACCTTTTTGCAGTTCTTAATTCTTTCCTTTCTTGAAGCAAGCTAAGACTTCTTGCTGCATTCTCTGGACTTGCACCCTTTTGTTTCTGTTTCCTCCCACATGCTTTCACTTTATGAAATGACCTACATTTATAAAACATAAGAATGGTGGGTTTTTAACAGTCAGTCTTCATAATATGTCTCTCACTGCCTTCCATCTTCTCTTTAATAAATCACTTTTCATTTGTTCACCATTTGACACCATCTATTTATTTTGCTGTTTTCCCATTATTACCTTCTCATTAATTGTGAGGAACTCCTTGGGGAAGTAGCCATTAATATATTTCTTTTTAGTTCTCTGAAGGCTTAGGTATTAGTTTTGCATCTCCTAAAGAGTGACCCTGAGATAAACTGCAGCTATCTCCCTATCTTGTACCTTATCCACACTGTGCTATGACATGCAGAAAAACAAGCTATAACCACCAAAAGTACAGAAAATGTGTGGTGTGGATTCTCAAGTGATTTTGGTGATAAAAACCATCTTTAAAAGGAGAGAGACTGATGTTTAAGCTTATTCTTGAAAAATCTTGAGCATTTAAGAACTGCCTACTCATAAGCATCTCATCCTTCAGAGATAGCAGGAATGCAAACTCCTGGCAGAAAAACGCACATGAACTCTCTTCTGCTTGCTGCTTCAATATTAAAGGTTATGACCTTTCTAATTACTCTGAGAAGAAACACAGCCGTATTGTTTGTGTAAGGGTAGATCTTGCTGACACAGAATGACTCTTACCTGACCTAGTCGCCTCTGGTACTGTGAGGGAGACTTTCCAACATGGACACATGTGTCTAAGCCTCATATTCCAATCTGGCTAAACAAAAATATTTGTCTTAAACTTCCTTTCTTTGACATATGAGTTTCAACTATTTTTTTTTAGTACTCAACTTGGGCCTTCATCTCTTAGCCAGATCATCAGTAGTTTTCTTCCCCTCACCTGGGCTACTGTCCAGATATCCCACCAAACTATTGGCATAGACACTCATACATGCTGAGCTATAAACTTTCAACATAATCATGAATCCTTACTGTAAATGAAGGGACCGTTCTTACTGTGAGCTCCAATAAAAGTCTATGCCACCAGAAAGCAGATTAGCTTGCATTTATCCAGTTTGCTGACAGCTACATCACTTGAATGGTGCTCAGTATCTCTACTGAAAAAGACTATGTGTAAATCAAAGGAGTCATTTACAAAGCACTTACAAAACAGCTCCAAAAGATTGTTATAAATCTTGCATCTCTTGCCTAGACAGAGTTATGCTGGAGATGATTCAGCCCTGTTTGATAGAAATGGCTGTCAAGATCACAGCCAAACCAGTTGTTAAAAACTACTTTTGGCAAACTCCATTCTCTGGAGTTTTCCCACTTTCCTAAGGAAGTGCTGCTACCAATGCTCACTAGAGAGCTGCCTCTTCCTACCCACCCCCTAAACCTTCATGTCTCCAGTTGACTGGACTATGGGAGTAGGAGATAATGTTGTCACTGCTCCTTGTCCCCTGTCCTGATCCCTTCCAGCCTCTCTGGGTACATCTGGCCCTAGAAAAAAATGCTGCTCTTTCAGCAGCTCACTTCACATTGAGATGAGCACTGGGAACACTGCTTAATACCATAAGAAAAAATTAGCCACACCTATACGTTGTTAAAAAGTTATTTTTTAGTGTTACCCACACTGACATTAGGCACTGTGCCATTTTACAAACCCAGTTCTGTTGCCTCAACAGTCCCTCTGTGCACAGATGGTCTTTTGAAGGTCAGGAATAAGCTTGAAATGAACTAAATGGCTTCTTCATATAATGAGTTAACACATGTTCATAGCTCCTCCTTAGTTTCCTTTGTTCCTTTCTCATCGCACCAATATATTTTCAGAACTCATTGCTTTGCCTACGCACTGAGTAGATGTGCTGCCAGTCACTGTAAATTGCAGCGGGTGAAAGATCCTGTCCTCAGACCTGCAGGATGCACCATCATTGAGGACACTCACATGTGGGTCACCCCACTTGAGCAGGAGGGTTGGAATAACTGATCTTTAAAGATTTCTTCCAATCTCATGCATGCTGTAATTCAGGCAACTCCAAGAGAGCAGTGAGCTGCTGAGACAGTCAGACTAATGTAACTGTGTGCCTGTGTAAGTGCTCGGAAATTGCATACACATTGCTGAAAAATGATCTGCATAAATTTAGGTTCTCTCTGTTTCTAGGAGCACTCCTGTCTTTCTGTAGCAGTATGAGCAAGCCTTCTATCTTCAGATGGAAGGGGACCAAGAACAAGATATTTCTGATGGTGCAGTCCCAGACCCATATGTCACCCACATTTGATAATTGTTGTGGCGGCTCTCAAAATACATCTGTTTTTCAATTGCATTCCATTCAAGCAGCTTTCTGAAACCCAAAATGTCTACACAGAGGTTTCAGCTTACCCCCACAAACTCCCTTTGCTGCTGTTATGTGTCTGTGCATGTCAGTCTTTGCCTCTCCTGTGTAAACGCATCCCTCTGGTTGTGACCCCAGGGTTTAGTTGCAACATTACCAGGCAATCTCTCCTGTGCAGTTGTATAAAATAACCACGCTCAAATATTTTTGGCAGCAGCTGATGAATCTGGGGGTGCTGCCTAGTAAAAAAAAATGTTTGTGTTTTATAAAGAGTACAAAGAAGCCTTAAGGAATAGTCTCACTGGAATTTTTGCTGATATGGTTTCTTTTGTTGCTTCCTAATTGGAAGGAGCCTCATTATCAGCACTTGTGCCCACCTGCACAGATTGTTTACCTGCTGTGAGGGAACCACAGCTCTCTGCATTTTAGTCAGAGCTGCTAATGCCATTATTTTCCGAGGAAATGGCCAATAAAAATATCAAAGCTGTCTGAGAATAACATGGTGGTACCTGTCCTCAGCTTTGGCCTACAGCTATAAATAGCTTCGTGGTTATTTAAAGAAAATCTCCCAGTTACTGAGATTTAAAGTTCACTTTATGTGGATACAGAGGAGAGAAGATTTACGCTAATAAGACGTATTTCAAGAACAATGAATGTTTCAAGAGCAAGTGCCATTGTTCTTGATTTCCACCCCCCAGCTTCTGACAACCTCTGCTTAAATCCTAGGTAATTTTATCTGGGAAGCAGCTGCGGAGGGCTCGAGAGACACTCACCCACTGTATCAATAATTAGGAATGACCAGAATAGGATTTTGTTTAAGGACATTCCCCAAAGCAGCTTCACAGGCCTCTCCATCAGGGTTGGTGAGGGCAAGTGCCCTCCAGCCTGAGGCCATGTGGAGCGTGATCAAGCAAGAAGAGTCCCTGCCTTGGAGCACCTCAGAGATCCTGGATGGCTGGGCTACAAGGAATGAGTATCAGTGATTCACTGCATTCCCCTGCAACCACTGCATTTTATTAGCAATGGCCTGTTATTAGGAACCAAAGGAGAAGCTTCCTGGCATAGAAAGATAGCCGAGAAGGAAACCAGTGCTCTTAGTATTTGAAACTGTAAGAGACAGTAGAAACTTCAAGTGTATCCTCTCAGAAACCGGTATTTAATTTAGCATCAGTTAAGTGATCCCTCTTTTGTTTTTAGACCATTTTCAATAGATTAATAATATTTACCCTCCATCATCCAGGGATACACCTGTATTTGTATATTCAATGCTGATATATCAAATGGGGAATACGTGTTTACTATCCCATTATATTACAATTCTAGACTGAGATTTTCTTTATTTATTTATTGGACTGATTGCAGCTTTTTTGTTTAATTGAGGATATGTGTGTTTCCCACATCTGTGATGGCAGAACCTCAAAATGGGATGTGAAATGGGGAAGTGGGTGGAATTCACCAAAAAACACCACTTATTCACATGCTTCTGTCTGAAACAGGTGGATATGGAAGGAGTATTTTGAGTTTAAGTTAATGCTGACCTCAGCTGAAATAATTTGCCCTCTTGCTCTTCCTCAGATATACAGTCAGGAGGGAGTTGTCTGACTGCTGCATGTTGATTGTACACATCTGTCAACAGAATCAGGGATCCAAATGCAAAATGCAGCACTCAGGAACATTGTGTGGATTTCTGACACTCCCTGAAGGACATTAGGACCGTACACCAGTGAATGGATTACAATGATGCATAAATAGAGCATTTTTATCCATGACAGTTGCAGTCCAGCTCCAACACTACTTATCTTATTTAAAGGGAAACTATATCTATTTCCCTCAGAGCAGCTTTCTGAATTTCAAGTGATAAAATAAGTCATAAATGTTTTTCCACATGAATAAACTGGGAACTTCATTTGGAAAAGATTTGGCAGCCCTGTTTTATAGGGAATCTGGCTGTTACCTCTCACAGAATGCCACTTCCACACAAATACAAGACCACAGAAATATTTCCAACCATAGTATGAGAAGAACTGCAGGATTTTGCATAGCTTCACATCCTAAAGAGGGAAAGTGCTACTTTGCTGCTCTGGCTTGCCATTTTTTAGCATGAGGTGCCACAAGCCAGCTAGGCTGTAATAGAGTTATAAGGAATAATGTCCTAAAGCCGAGAAGCGGGTGTGAGATGTTTCTCACTTGGGCAGACATATGCTACAAAATGCTGCAACCTTCCCTGAATAATATCTTAACGTATAGCAGGCAGGGCAGAGTGGAGGGCACACATATGAAAAATGCCACTTATTTGGAGACTGGCAAATGTATTTTCTGTTTGATGCTGGCATGTGCAAGGAGAAACTAATATACAGACTCCAAAGGGCTGATTGCAATCAGAGAAAAAAATATGAAGATGGAAGGAGTTTTACCACATTTTAGACAAGTAACATTTCTGTGGAATTATTTGCAGAAGTGGCGCAGCTGGAGACTGATTCCTATATCTGGACTGCGGTGAACTGGTAAGTCTTACCAGGTGAAAAAAGGTGGAGAGACTATAATTAGGAGGTGAGCATCAAGTTCATATAATGCAGCTGAACAGCTTTGAGTGAGCCCACTCCACTGGACAATCTCTGATGCACTGGCAGCCTTTGAGTCACAAGGAAAATGTGCATTTCAAATAGTTGGGCATAGGGCTGCAGAATATGCCTATCAAGAACTGACTTTTCTTAAAGCTGGATTCTGACATCCTTGAAAAGTGCTGGATTATTTTATTTTTCCCTAAAAATAGGTCTTGACAAACTCTGATGAAGTCCTAGATACTCTCAACTATTCAGCCAGGCAATATAGAGGGAAATTAGAGAAGCCGGCATGCTGCAGTGAACAAATCTTTGAGTTAGCTGATAGCAGAATCAATTCTGGAATTGTAAAAGCAATTATGGAATTGTTGAATTTTCTTACTAGTTAGAAAGCAATAAAAGTCAGGCAGACAGAGTAAAGCAATTCTGAAAGGGCTAATTACAGAACTGTATTGCTGAAGAGATGATTACCTCCAGAATTTTGAAAGACTCAAACTATCAGTTTAATAATGATGTACATTGATATAAAATGATGTGCATTGACATAAGTGCATGTGCCTAATGAAATTATGGAGTTTAACATTTTGCCTAAACTTCAAAAGCAAATAAATAAAAAATTTTCAGCCAGTGAGCCTTGTGGAGTAGCTTTGGAGAGGAGAAAGTTTCAGTGATTGGAACATTAAAAGTGTCTCAATCACTGGGGCACACTTTTAAAAGTGTCCCAAAACTAGGAAAAGAGGTGTAGAAAATGAACATACATTGTCATGGAGATGAATTAGATGAGCTGGATGGCACAACAGTCATTTTTTTCATCTCTGTCTCTTTTATTCATCTTTAGCTAAGGAGACATCATATTGCTATAACAATTCTGTGATTTTGTAGACTTGATCTTTTGACACAGACACATAAATATAACTCACAAAATTCTGTTCTTTTTCTCGCTCATTTTAGCTTAAGTTTTTATACAGATCACATCTCATGCTACTGCTCTGTTCCCAGCTGGGGAGATGATCAGTGACTTCCAGGTTAAATAAATTCAGTGGAGGCCAACAGCAAAAATAGCACTTTGACGCAAATCTGTGAGCATTTATTCAGCTGCCATTAAGCCTATGCTTAGGCTCAGTCTGGCTGCTTGTACCACCCTTTCCGGATGCCCTCTGGCATGTAGCTGCAGAGGCACATGCACTGTAGCCACACCAGCTCCAGCCCACATGCTTCTCTGCTGGCTTCCCAAGTTCCAGAATAAGGACAATTTATAGAACAGGGACATATCTTATGTCTGTTTTAAAAAAATAGTTTTGAGCTGTGGGGACTATAATTTGTACAGCTTTTGTGGTGATGGTTAGTTAGGGATTACTGACCAAAAATCTGTAATACATCGTGCATTTTTGAAATTTCCGTAACAAAATAGCTAAGCTTTCCCATATTCATCAATTATTTGACTTACTTCTCAAACTGAACCTATAGCTTGTGACTAGAACCCTAGTGACTTGGGAAGCAAAAAATTTGCTGAAGAGTTTGTAAATGATTTTGAAACCTGGAGAAAGATCGCAGACTGGATGTTCCTTCAAAGGCAATTGCCAATAAGTCAATAAAAGAATATGTGTGACAAGACCTCTTCTGTACCCTGCCATCTGTCCTATAGAAACTATATTGGTGTACATGGTGAGCCCATGCATTCTTTTTCTCCTCTATGGGAATCAATGCACTGAACTCAACGAGTAAGTCACTGCTGCTCTCTATTGCTGCATCCTTCCAACCTTTGTTAGGGAGGCAGGACTTGGTGGCCTTGCCAGGGTTTGCTAATTGTACTGGGCATGCTCTTTGTTGCAGGCATGAAGACATATTCTGTACAGCCAAGACAAGCTGCAAAATTCTTTTGCTGCTCCCATGACCTGTCATCACCTGCCTTTTAGCCAGGACATGGTTTGGAAGAGTCAGTGGGTAAAGTGCATGTGGAGCAAATTGTATCTGGAAAGTGAAGAGACCTCAAATAGTGTTGCCTGCTTTGCTGTCTCTGGAGCAGGGACCTTCTTGCTGTTCTCAGCTGGCAGCCATTGGATTGGTGACAATGAACTGGGACTTTTATTAATATTACCCCACGTAATACCATGTGATGATTTTACTATGCATGGCATGAAATTAGATTTTTCAGGTGCAATAAAAATCTATCCTTCATAAGGGGAACTCCAGGTTTCTTTTAGTTTGTTTTCTATTTATTGCAATGTGATTATATGTAATGTAGAGGAACAAAGTAGGGACCAAACTGTGTTCCATTGTATGGGTGGAAATAACATGACTGAAAGCCATATATTTAAGTAAATTATTTACACATGTTAAAAATGAACACTGAAAAGCATTTAAAAACTAATCTCTTTCTGCTGAGGATGTTCCTTCCCTTTTTTACGGGTGTTGAGTGTTTTTTTTTTAGCTTGGACAGCAAAGGCAAAGTTGTTTTGTTTCCTGTTTATTGAACATTTGTTTTTTACTATTTCCTGTATGCCAGAGAAAAGAGCTGGCTTTGATTTCAGACAGTGCAGAAGAACATTTCAGTTCAGAACAGATTTTTTTACTGAATTTTATAAATGTTATACATTAAGATAGCGCCCACTCTATTAAAAAAAAAAGTATTTAAGCTACTTATGCTACTCAGCAATGGCAGTAAGACTGCATAGAGTAAAAGAATAAAGCCACCTGTGAATTTACTTTGCAAGGAAACACAGCCATGACGGATCCCATCATTGTCCCCTTCCCTTGGGCAATCTGTGGGGCTGGGGGAAAGCCTCCTGGGTGGGTTGGCAGGAGTGGTCTGTGCAAAAGTGCTCCTGGCCTCCACCTGACATCACTGCTGCCCTTCCTGCTTCTCCTTTTCTGTATGGTCATTGGGGCCCAATGCTGAAATATGCCCTCAGGTCTGAGTAGTGCGAACAGGAGTTGAGTGCGTAGCTGAGATGTGAGCTTGGCCCTCTGCACCTAGTTACTGGTTCTCAGCTCTTATACAGTTCTTGCCATGGGCTTGCTTGCAAGGGAAGGCAACTAGGTTGCTTGGGAAAAGTAGGGCTGCCCAACTGCAATGAAGTGCTGGCCTTCCCAAGTTTGGCTTCTTCCTTGGCCTCGTAGGATTTTAGTAGGACAGCACTGGCTCACCCATGCAACAGTGCAGTAAGATGTCTGTTCTTTAACCTCCCTGCAGCTCCTGGACCAAACGATCAACCAATATTGCATCCCCGGGGAGAATTTGCTCTGTGCAGCTTTGTCCTTTTAACCTTTTAATACTCTTCCCGTTTAAGCTGTTCATGGCAAGAGCCAGGCTTAAATTGCTGAACGCAGATGTCACAAATTGCTTTTCAGTATGCTCTGGTGATGTCTGGAGCTGCTGACAAGACCTGAAAGAGGTGATTTTAAAAGAGGGCTTTAGTTTGGACAGTCTTTAAACTGTTTTTTCCCTGGTTCAGCATCTGGTCCTGCATGAGTGATGAGCTGACTAGTTCAAAGGGAAAGTAAAAGAAGTGATTTTTCATAGAATGGGCATGTGCCCACTGGAACTTATTGCTGTGAGATGTCATTGAGGTAACAGGAATAAATTTTATAAAGAAAACTGTGAAGAGGGTGGAAAGTTCTTTCCCACGGCAAATTTCTAAGAGTTTAGGAAGAAACACTAAACTGGAAAGATTATAAACTCCATGAGTGAGATTTCTTGTGTCTGTCCTTGGGCGGTCAGTGACAGGAGCCTAGTTGAGGTGGATCACCCCACCAATTTATGGTGATAACTCTGCACTCTGAGAGATCTTTGAAGGCTCAGATGGGGAAGAGTCAGCGGCCAGTATGTCACCTGGAAAAGGCTCCATTCCTGCAGCACTACCTTAACAAAACCCAACAAATCAAAAAAGCACTTAGGAAAAATGTGACTCTGGTGCTCACCGCAAAAGTGGAAGGCAAATTGAATGGGAAAATCCCCTTTACAGCTTTGCAACATAGCCGTCACAAACACTGCTACAAAAATCCCCCATCAAATCTTTTGAGCTTTCATGCAATGCAGAAGACGTGACAAAAATGCTTGGGGGTAATTACATATTTATTTGTTTATTATTTTATTTATGAGCTTGATCATCTGGGTGTTAATGTCAATGATTGGAAGTAAAGGTTACATTCTTCTATTACTTATTAAAATATCTAAGTCTTATTTTACAAAGAATATTTTCTTTTCCCTGTCCCACCCTGTCTCCCTCCCTTTATTCTAATTTATGTAGATGCCTAGTGTCACTGGTTTGCAGTTAATGGCTGCAGAATCCTACCATGCTCATTACATTTCATATTTACAGTCCTGCTAGGCCTGACACAAATCAAAACCACCTGCCACCCACCACCCGGCCCTGGTGTCAGAGAAACCTCATCACAGCATGAGTGGGGCTCCAGGGCATTTTGGGGCTACTGCAAGGATAATACTTGATCATTGTGCGGATGTAGGGATGGGATATGGGCACAAAATGGACATCTGTCTGAGCAGAGCAGAGAAGCAACCCCCACCATGGCCATGTACCCTCCCCTCCCACAGGATGCAGGAGGGAAAAATCCATCGCTCTGTCGTTCATTTTACCAGCCATTCGCTGGCTGGAGAGAAGCCCCATGTCTCCCTGCACTTTCTCCCAAAGCTGTGAGCTGCAAATTTGTGGCCAATGTGAGGGATCCATGACGCAGACAGCAACCCACAGCTGTGTCCCGATGCCACAGCCTCAGGATCCAGAAAACACTACAAATATGAAAGCGAATGACTCACCTATGGGGTTTGCAGCTGAGCAAAAACTGAATGTAAAAGGAGCAGCACTAGGAACTTGACTTTTAAAGGCTACAGAGAAGAGGAAGGAGGGCAGAGAGCTGCGGGCTAGTGAAGTCACTGAAGCAAAGGGATCTCAGCAGTGATCTTCATAGATATATTGGCACCAGCAAGGCAGGTCACCTTGTCCTTGTTGAAACTAGAGCTCTACCCTGACTGAAGATAGCTCTAAACCAGCCTCCTGACTGCTGTTCACAGTTTGGCTATTTATTTAACTAATACATTCAGAAGCACTGCAGTAAACACCGGGTGGAACACAATGCCATGTTTGCCATCACTTTTCTCTTGGGCAGATTTCTTAATTGCCTCTAGTGATGACTGTATATTGCACTAAGGCTCCCAGTCCCCATGAGACCTCATGCTTGCCTGGCTTTCCTGCTGGGGCTTTCTCAGACAGATGGTTTTGTTCTCAGAGGCTGCATTTTTTCTAGCAGGAGGAACGGTTACAGCCCAGTGGCTGAGCGGTCCCCAAGGCAGGTGTGGGATCATCTCTGAAAACAGACCTTCTGGCGGGAGGGAGGACGGTGTCTAACAGTGGCTCTTGGCAGTGGATAGAGTAAATGTCCACATGAATGTCCACATGACAGCAACAAAGCAGGGCAGGGTGGAAACAAACAATTCCTGAAATAACATATCTCAAACTTCAACAGATTTTTTTTTTGCAATAACAAAATACCTCAGTGTATTTTCCCTCCCTCACTGTACCCGCTTTCTTATCCTTTTCAACAGAGCTAGCGAATCAAGCAATTTTATGTAAGGTAGTGAACAGCCATTTCCTGTAATGATATTTTGAGCTTCTGGTGAACTCTGCTTTGCTGTATTGGACAGCACTTAGAAAAATGATGATCCTCTACTCTGCAAATGAGGAAGATGAGATACAGAAAAGTTAGACCACATCAAAACCCAATGGCATTCACAGAAAGAAGTGAGAAAGGCCAGAACAGCCAGACAGTTGTATAACATGGCTTGCTTTTTTCTTTTTCATGACACCAATACAAGTTCATTCTTTAGTGTAATGCCCTGAACACACACAGACATATTCTACTGATAAGCTTCCTTTTCTGTCCTTAATGGTTCCTTATAAACTAATAGATATCCTACAGTCATGACAAGGTACTGTGCAAGCAATTATTTAACCTATTACCAGCTGTTATGGTCATTTGTGCAAACACACGTTTGTACATCTGACATTAACTTCCCATATGGAAAGTGCTTTGTGAACACACAAAGCAGCTTCTTTTGAAGTGTCATGATTTTAAGGCACTTTTTAAAAAAACAAATGTCAAAGGAATGCCCCCTCCAGCCCCTAAAAAACTAATGTGCACATATTTTGACTGATCGTTTGCCAGCATTTGTCTTTAATTGACATTTTTTACATTTAATTACTATATATAGGTGCACAAACACAAGTCAAACCACAAAAATTTCCCTATTTTATTTCACACTCAGAATAAGCTGCAGTAAAATTGTCAAATGTGTTTATTTTTTAACAAACTTGGAAATACTCCATCTTAAGCAGCGACAATTACATTTTTGCATTAAGGCCACTGTGCAATAAAGTCATTTCTCTGAAAGCGTCCTATTCTTAGACTAAAGGAAGAACTTAGTGAGACTCTTTGTCTCCAAAATAGTAACAGTATGTGCTCAGTAGAACAGCATGGCTAACCACGAAGGCTTCCAGCATAAGGATCTAACTTGTAAAGAAGGACTTCCACCAACATTTTGGAGCCAAAGGGTTGAAAATGAGTTCATACTCCAAGTGCTGTACACTCCAAACTTTAAATGCCTTTGGGTGCTGATCCTTGAAACACTTTGGGGAGTCATTTTAGGAGTGCCAGCCATGTTTATTCTTGCTTACACACCAGGAATTAGATGCTTCCTGATGCTTGGGCTAGCAGCCCCTCAGAAATCGGTTGCCTGCTAATGAGTTGCCACCTCTGAAGAGCTAATTGTGAATTTTTTAGTCATTTTAATTATGAAGCAGTTGCCCACCTGATCCAGTCACTGCCCACAACAAGCCTCTCTCCACTAACTTTAATGAACTTTGGAGCAACCCAAGGGATAGGCTTTTGGACCCTTAGTGCAAACCTGCCCTCAGGGGTGCAAATGTGCAGGCCTGGACCACATTAGCACTTTAACACTTTGATGGCCTGAAAGTAAATCTTGCCATTAAAGACTCCATCTTGTGGTGAAGCACTTGCGGGGAGTAGCATGGTGTGATGTCAGCTAGGGTGGGAATGACGCCCTGTAAAACAACAGAGTGCGAAATTCTGAGTCATGAGCTTTAAAGAGAGAATTATAAATCACAGCCTAAATCCACCTGAAGCAGGGGCCTTCCAAAGCACAGCAAAATGGCTGGGCTTTCTCCATCCCTGACCATCACTTTCAGGCAAATCCCAGAGGAATAGTCTCTTGCAAACATGGCTTTTAAAGTGCCCATTTCTCAGCAGCTGCATGTAAGTGCCTACCATGAGGAGGGGAAAGCCCTGCTCTTGCAATGCCAGCACTGTGGGCTCTAATTGGGACTGCAGGATGCCACGTGCAGATGGGAAGGTAGCAGACTTGCCGGCACACTCGCCTCAGAGCAGTGACTTGGCCTCCTGCCTGACACATATATCTAAAAATAGGCATCTTTTCCTCTGGGCCTCACAAACAATGTACTAAAATTTGCTCTGAGCACCAGCACATTTATTATTTTTTCCCCCCCAAGTCTTCAAATGTTTGCTTATTGTCACGTTATGCTGCATAAGAAAAAGTGTAGTCCTCTGGCAACAGGACAGAAACATAGTGAATGACAGATCAGCAAGCTTTCCTGTTCCATCCTCTGAGTCCTTTCTGGGTGGCCAAACGCTGGCTTTGCTGCCCACAAGAGTCAGGGGCAGTGTGGCTCAGCTGAGACACCCTGTTTCTTCTGTGAGGAGAGAGGATGCCCTCTCTTGCCTCATATCTCCCTCTCTGAGTGATGGCCAAAGGCTCGGTAGAGTTTGCAGCAGCCCCTTCCTGTCGCATCCATGGCGCATGCAACCAGGAGCATATAACACAGCATCCCAAGCAGCAAGCAGATGCTCCCCAGGGTAGGGGCCCTCGCAAAGACCAGCTCCTGCAGCAGCCATGTCCAGCCCCTGCTGTCGGCTGAGATTTAATGTGACATCCTGATGTTGCCAGCTCTGATCTTTTATCTGTAGTCTTGTGATAGCTGATGATTTAATGAGAGCATGGCTGTGTGGGCAGACAGTTACCTGAACATCTGAGGGCTATATTTCTTTTTTTATTTTAAGAAACATATTTCTGATTTCGATGACAGGAAAAGAAAAAAAAAAAACAGTTTGAAAAGAACTCAACCTTTCAGTTTGTCTTGTGTTTTTTAAGCCAATCTGATTATGTGGACTAGAGAGGAAAAGTTGAGTGCCAAGGTCATTGAAGGGGCAGGAGGAATGCTGCTAAATCTAAGACCTTTTGGGCTTCTCAAGGGGAACTTAAAGGATTTTGAGGACCAAGCCCATTTCTCATTAGCTGCCTTCACATGCTGGTTTTATTTATTCTGTAGTTATGTTTGTTTATGCATTGACTATCTTGTCTGTCCAACTGCTTAATCTCAACTTATCGAATGGGGGGTTGTGGAGATATAATAGCACATGGATACCACTGTTCCAATAAATCTTTTTTACAGTGTTTGTCTTTGTTTATAGTGCACAGGAAGGGACTCGGAAGGACTCCAGAAAGCCAAAAATTTCAAAGGTTGCAGATTACTCATGGAATATACTCACCACAAATCTGAATGAAGCTGGTATGTTACCACCATATCTCCAGCAGTGTCTTATCTAGGGTGGTGTTTGACAGACGGATGTTTGTGCCTGTGAGCTGGCTAACATCTGGGTTGTATCAGGAGGGATGAAGAAGAACAAGTTCAGTGCAAACAGGTAGTCCAGACTATCAGCTCTGCTTGATTCATACTTTGTCATTAGATCAAAAGCAGTTAAGATTATATGTATTTTTTTTTACCTTTAATCCTTTTGGAGTCTGGCTGGAGGTATAGACACTGCCCTGCATCTATCACCCTTTCTTTGAGATCTTTGCAAACAAAGACATCATTGACTACATAAGAAATCAGAGCTCACTGCAATTGATTCAGTATATTGCTTTTTCATTCTTTAGCATTTTAAGAAATGGATTTAAAAATTCAAGGAAAATAAATCAAACTCTGTGGGAGATCTGAAATGTCACAGTGGAAGCTGGCAGCATGAGTCCTAGCTCAGACAAAACAAACCGAAACAACCAGCAAAGCAGCCAGCAAGGAAAGAGACGGAATATCTCTTTCTTTGCACTCTGTTTTACCAAGGAATCCAGCTCCTCAGTCCCTGCAGTAGCCTAATCTAGGGCAACTTCAGGATTTTACAACAGTTCTTGGTGGCTGTTTTAATAGCCAAAACTCTGAAGTAAGAAAAAAAGATATCTCATGGCTCCAGAAATCCCACTTGTAAACACAGTTTCTGGGTGAGGGGGATATGGCCTTAATTCTAACTGCGATATGTTCAGGGACTTGTTTTGTTTTGCTGAATACACAAGCTTAAGTTGCTAATACTGATACTAATAAGCTAAAAGCTTAGCTCCTTTCACTTAAAGGCAGCAACAGTCACATAGAGTCTATGGGCTCCTCTGCATCATGCAGTGTGACAGCTCCAGATGACCTGTGCAGGTTGCTATACCCTTAATACAAGGAGCTACGGGCTGGATCTCAAAAGCAGTATCAGCTGGACAGACATTCCCTTGGTCCATACCAACATAAGCACCTTTGCACCACGCTCTTTGCCACCGCCTGTCCTTTCAGGGTGTCCCTGATACTTGGAAGAGCCACAAAAGTCCTCTGCCTGTGTCTGCATGGTCTGCACAGACCTCTCATGGTATGGCATGGTGGAAAGCCATTTCAAAAGAGCAGGAGTTATTCAGAGGTCAGACACTGTTTCTAAGTCAGTTTTTCGCTTATAGGAAGGCCACAGGTTTCACCTCAACAAATGTTCTTTCCAAAAAGCCAGGAGGTTTATTTTACCGAGATTAATGACTGCTTTTACAAGTTGCTGAACTTGTCTTAGTTTGTTCTCAAATTGGCCAAATCCTTTCATTTCGCAGGAACCAAGGCAGGTAACTTCCTCCACCTATGTTTGCTGAGGGCAACCCAGAGGTGTCTGACAGTACCACCATTGGGCTGTGTTTGTCATTTCCTAATGCAGTTGACACTGTGATAAATTTTCTGTCAGGTGAAATTTAGAGGCACATTAACCTGCCTGACAGGAACAGTGAGTCACAAATGATTCCTGAGGAGAAATGGCCGTGGCATGTGAAACGTGTTGGATTTTTTAGGCTGCAGTTTGATATATCTATTAATTACATTTGCAGTGTAACAGATACTGTACTCACCTAAACAAAATATAAAAATACATAACCTTCACAAAAACACATTTGTCCTTGTTGCCTGGATTTTCTATAAATGCCTGTTGTCTTTAAATATCCAGGAGCAAAATCAGCTATGAGACTCTGTCTTCATGCCTTACTTAATTTAAAAGGTGTTTGGTCTGCAGCATGACTGTTGGTGATGGTCTGCACGTCTGCCCTGGAGTCAAAATCAGGCTCAGGAAGAAATAAACTTTCCTTATCTATTTTTGTATTTGCATTTGTGGTGGTGAGGACTGACAGTTTCTCTCCTAGATGAAGGACGAGGCACTCTGGAGGTGGGTTTGACCTTCTCCCCTGCCAGGTTGCATGGGGGAGCAGCTCTCTCCCCATGGCTGCTGTGCTGGTGAGGCTTTGCTTTGGTTTCTGGCAGGTGTTGCTGTAGCTGGGCCACTTGTAGGGAGATGTGAAGGGAGCTGGGAGTGATTTGAGTGTACCAGGCAGCTTGGAAAGAGCAAGTAGGACTGGCTCTCTCTTGACAAGTGCTTTAGCAAGAGCAGTTACTCAGGCTGGTGCCAATGGTTATTGTCAGAGATATTTGAAACCATAGTTTGTACTGCCACTAGTATCTTTAACTTTAAAGTTACCATAGTTGGAAAGGAATGTTTCTGTGAAAATGTTGGTTTTGTTGGGGCAGTTTCATCTTCTAGCTAGCAATGTAGCAGAATTGCATTAATCAGGTTTTTCTTCCTCTCTCTCCATCTCACTCTATGTACTTGTATGGCTCTCATCATAGTTGTATCTGAGTGCCTTTCCCCCTAAGGAATTTAAGAATA
Organism: Nothura maculosa; assembly: GCA_032353885.1. Classification (NCBI taxonomy): domain Eukaryota; kingdom Metazoa; phylum Chordata; class Aves; order Tinamiformes; family Tinamidae; genus Nothura; species Nothura maculosa. The sequence goes on along the minus strand of JAUBOD010000433.1, from coordinate 3,796,528 downwards.
AAAATAACTCTCTATCGCCTTTCCCAGGCTATAAGACTGTCTCTAGTTTATAGCTTTCTAAAAGAACATTACACATACTTCATCCTAAAAGGACTCTTACTTTTCCTCTGCCGGAGTATACGATGGCAAATAGCTATTGAAAGTAAACAGCATAGGGAGAACATGTTATATATTCCTTTGTGGTAATAGTTCCACTATCCTGGAGCCGGTACAGAGCAGCCCTTGGCACACATGTCTGGCAGCGTGAGCGTGGGACAGGAGGCAAAAAATAGAGGGATGCAGAAAGGGTCAGACAAAGCCTGTGCGTGAGAGCGGCCGCAGTCTTGATTAACCAGCTGCTGGTCAAGGCATGATGGACAGGACACGCAGGACACAATAGAGAGCTCCAGGGACATTTCCATCTCCAAGGATGGAAAATGCAGCATGGGAGAAGCCAAACATTTCTATGTGCTTTACAAATCCCCAGAGCACCAGCATGGCAAGAGAGAGGGAGGAGATGGGAAAAGTCCTTTGTCCTGGGTCCCATCTGAGGAACCTGAGAAATTCTAGGATTGGGGTGCAGCCCTAGCAAGCTAACTGAAATGCATTTCTATTGTGTTTGTGAAATCTTAAATCACATCCTATAGAGTGCAAAACAAATAATTATTTACCTGTAGCAATTTCCTTATTTAATTCAAATGCATAATGTTTTAGCATTCATTAATTGATGCTGTAGGCTACTATAAAGATGTAAAATCATATGTATGTGCAAAGTATTATTATTATTATTCAATCTGAATTGAATAATGTAGTAAACATGCTGTGGAATAATTAAAAAGAAACTTAATTTCTTCTGGTTATTTGGAGTCAATGAACACAAAAAAATATTGATGCCTCACACAAATAAATAGCAAACCATTTACTACACTGGCTGTGAGGAGCTGAGTATGTTTCCTAGCAAATTATTTTTTTTCTAGATAGATTAAATACAACAGTATACTTCTTACAGGTGCTGTATTGCTTGATACTGATACTAACAGTTTACATATATATATGTATTAAAAAAAAAGAAAGAAACTGTCACTTCTAAGGACTTTAATGCAGTGCCATTATAAATCGTAAGGAAGGTGTTTGGCTATAAACCCAACATGGTCAGAATTGAAAGATCAGGAGATATTCCTGGCTACTGTTCCCCTGCAAGTCTGTGCACTTTGATCTGTTCATATCCCCACCACTTCCCTGTTTTTATAGTCATTTGTACCATGTCACTCTGAGTGTAATAAGGGCCTTGATGCTAATCCCACATATGATGTCATATCCCTAAATGGCTAAAACAGCAAGCTTTTATTGGCA
>JAUBOD010000433.1:3770330-3785613 GCA_032353885.1 Nothura maculosa | reverse complement strand
TTTCATCAACATTTCTAATCTATATGCTGGTTAGCAAAATCCTAGCTCTAGCATAGTTATTACTGCCTTCTTCAGACACAGCGACAAAACTTTATTCCTGTGGAATTAGAAATATTAAATGCACAATCTTCTTGCTGGGCTTTTTTTTTTTATGTGACTGTTTTGTGAAAAACAAATGCGATACTATGGATCATGAACAAGACACTACTCAATACATTGTACAGGGATACTTTTGACAGACCCTGCCACAGCTACTGTATGACAAGCTCTCAATTATGCCACATGTAGGAAAGAAGATGCCATCTCTTTGTCTGCAAATGTCTTTGTAAACAAGATGTTACATTTGACATTACAGTTAGGGAAGAACAGATTTTTAAATGAATAAGCTACTAGCAAGGTGGCAGGATAGGAAGTTAAAATCTATTAATATTTTTTCAAGATCTCAATGGTTAGTCACTGCAGTCCTCCATTACATGCTCTGACACCTTCTCCCCTTCCCCTGAATAATCTAATAATAACTGGAGTTTCCACTCCAAAAAGCCCTCTCCATTAATCATTTGGTCTGTCGAGATCTCAGTGCAATTATTGTCAGTCTGCATCTCTCCAAGTTAGAAATTACATTAAAAGTTATTCTAAAGTAATGGAAGAGTGCAAGAGTTGAACGCCAAAAGGGTAGATGAGCCTCTCTGTGTAACAGCAAGGAGTCCTCTCCAGGACACTGCTGAGCTGGTACTCAGTACTGTTCTCCAGGAAAAAAAAAAAGTAATGCAATCAATTTACTTCACGTTTTGCCTTGTCTCAAAAATTATTGAGTCATTAATCTTAGCAATGTCATGGTGTTGTCATTCACTGAATTCAATTAAATGGGAGCTTTGCATTGAAAAAGGCCTATGTTCCTCGCATGTATTAATGCCCTTCCTGACCGCAATGACTACAGTCCTCCGTGCTGAATTAGGGGGGATTTAAAGGAAAGGCACTAATGAAGACCAAAAGGATATTTTACTGCATGTTGTACATACCTAATGTTCATATCACTGGGCCATCTGAAAACATTGCGCAGAGCCAAATTCTTCCTTATATAGGACCAATATGTTAAAAGGGAAAGCAAGCTCTTAAACTCTGCTTCAGGGGCCCCATTTATTGTGCTTTTTTCCTTCTCAGTTTCTATTCTCACCAAATGAATGCAGATTTCCTGGACTGGAAGGCCACAGTCTTTCATGCACCAGGACCCTCAGCTGCCCTCATCAGAAAGCAGTGCTGTAAGATGGCTTTGTACCCTTGTGTCATGTCAGCCACTGCTGAAATAGCACAATATGGCTGTGAGGAGAAGTGTTCATCAAAGAAGGTGTGTGCTGATGGTCTGAAGGAAAGTAAAAGATATGAAGAGAAATTGAAAAAAAAAGAAAAAAGATATATGTCAAGAGGTTAATTGAGCTGAAGCTAATTTACACTGCATGAGCAAACAAAAGTTTCTGTGATGGCAGACTGGAGTGGAATTAACATAGGAATATCAATGAAACTACAGTACATTAGATCAATAGATCATCTTAAAAAAAAATCAGAGCTTGTCTAAGGAAACTGGCAGGATTAAACCCCAAGAGCTAGCAGAATCAAACTATGTATATAAGAATGTTAGAAAAGATTGCCTCTGGGCTTTGAGGAATGGAAAGTTCTCCTGCTGGTTAACCCCCTGCCTGATCTCTAGGAAATAGTATCAAGGGATTTTAAGATATACCTATATATCACAAAGGACTGCAGCAGCAGGCATCCAAGGCTAGGGACTGGGCTGCTTTCTCCTAAAGGGTGCAGGTTATTAGCAATCACAAATGTTAGTTTGATTTTCTGAAGATGTATAGCTGCAGGAAAATAGGGTTGCGTCTAAGTCTTGCCTGTCAGCAGAACTAATTAGCTAAAGTGATAGTAGCACAACATGACTGTATTACTTCTGACACCAGAGCTAGTAAGGATGCCTGTCCTACTTGCCTTTGTGCAGCACTCATGTCATCTCACATATTCCAGACTTGATCTTACCTCTAGTTCCTATGAACATAAGATCTTATGAACATAAACACTATAAATTATCTGTAGAAAATACGTGCTGGATACCATCCAGGCCACTTTCTGACTTGTTTTCTAAAGATACTAATGTCAAATGTGGTCATTCCATATACTAACTGTATTGTGGTAGTTTCATGGGCCAATACTGAATCAATAGTATGCACTGAACAGGGAAACAGGCACAGTGCTGTGCCACATGCTCTGGGTGTCCCTGCTTGAGCAGGAAGGTTGGACTAGACGATCTCTATAGGTCCCTTCCAACCTTGAACATTCTGTGATTCTGTGAAAAAAGGGCTATGACATCGACTCTGAAGATCTTTATATCAAAAGAGACAATGAGCAGTGGAGGAAGGGGTGCAGGTCAAAGAGAGAATGTTATCATACTGAAACCCCATAAACATAGGACACAGTTTTTGAATACAAACTGAGTCAACTCAACATGCAATGTGATAGCACATATTAAATTTCCATGTGTGTAGTCTCATTTAGATGTGTATCATACCTTCACTGTAGCATAATCCTCTTCAGAGGATGACTTTATTCCCAAATTAGAGCATCTGCATAGGCATTTAATGCCATAGACTTTAAACTGTTAAGTAGCCAAATGAAAATTTGTAGATCAAAATTCTTAGCATCTTGTCTCTAATCTTCCGAAGTGTGTGAAGACCTACCTGCCCTTGGTGATACGCACCAAAGAGATATATATATATATATTTTTCTCTGAGTATGCTCCTGTGAGCTGAAGATGCATGTGAATGTGACTGCAGAGTTGCCAAAGTGTCTTTGTTGTCATGGATCCTGCCCTGGCCCTGCACCAGGGAGGGAAGATGCAGATTTGATGGAGCTTTGCTCTGTCCACCATCTGTGTGCAACCACTGAAGGGGCACCTAAGATGTTATGTGTACTTCTCTGTTCATTTCCTTGCCTCCAGGGCCAGACAAATCTTCTTTCTGAGGGACATTATGTTCTAGTCTAGTTCTGTGTCATTTGCCCAATGAAAATTTTCCATATACAGAGTGTTTCAATATAATCATAATGGCTTAGGACACTGATTCATGTCCAGGGGGCAAAAGGCTGCAGTGGATTAACTCCTTACAGTTCCCCAACATTAGGTTAATGACCATTTCTTTGAGATTACTTCTTCATCAAAAGAGAATAGGTGCCTTCCTTTAAGACATCCCAGTGCACACTGGCTTTCTTAGCACAACCCAACCTTCATCAGATGCACCATTGAGTTTCAGTTGCTGGGGGAAAAGGCAGCTATATTTTCCTCACTTTAAATAGCTTGCAGCAGAGTCTGCTGATTTTAGGAAAGTCTTCCAGGACTTCTCTCTTAGGGCCCTACAGCCTTTCTGCAGTGATCAGTGGCTCGTGTTCACCAGGAAAACAGCCTTGCAGGGAGCTCTGGACACTGAACTCTTCGCTTTATTAAGAGGAATATTTTCCTGGTGAAGCACAAAAAAGTTTTAAGAAATGTGGAGCTGATACTGCTTAACAACTTCTCCATGAATTGCTACAGTGAAACTGGAAAAGTCACTGCAAACATTCCTGAACACTCTAAAATTGACTTTCTTCTGATCTTTTTTTTCCACGTGGCTATGGTAATTTCATTAACTTTCTCACTTCCTCTTGGCTATTTATGAGGACTCTTTAAAACTGGTAACTCTTGCAAAGTCTGCTCCTTGGGGTTAGTTTTTATTTGCTGTTGTGTGATTGATTGTTCGACATTGAAAGGTGGTGTTTTTTAATTTGAATGTGAAAAAAAAAGTATTTAGAGAAGAAAATGTGAAAAAGAGATAAATAGTAATTTCTTTCACCCACAAAGCTACAGCATAACTATGCAAGTGTCAAGGAATGACTACAATATGACAAAAATGAACACTCAGTGTTGCTATAAAAAACTACATTCGTAATTTTTTATAGAAGCAGAGGACTTGGAGATGACTAATATGTGGAGATAAAACATGGTCCTTGTAGTCCATTAGTATGTTTGTAGCTTATATTTTAGAGTAGATTTTTTAAGTAACAGGAAAACACTGACTTGTGTATCATTTTTATTATCACATTTATTTTTCTCCTTTTGGTTCTTATTTTATCAAGAATAAAATATGTTGGATTAGAAGAATAATTAGGAAAAAAACTCTATGTATCTATTAGTTTTTATGTGTACTTGTGTCTTCCCTTGCATTTCTGTTTGCAACACATTTACCATGGACATCTAATACTGTTAATAAAGCAGGCTTTGAGCATGGCTCGAGCGTGTGGCAGGACTATAGCTGGTACCTGAGGTACCACTCCTAGTACATCTGTATAAGGAACCAGTGCATGACTTGTGGTTTAATTATTGAAGTGTTAGCGGCAGAATTTCCAAAGCAATCTGGATTTTTCAGGGCAGCAATCCAGTTCTGTCCCTGCAGTCATCAAATGGTTTCTGTATAATGCTTGACAAGCCACTTAAACCAAATCTGGCACAGATGATCATTGATAACACATTTCTTCTTTTATTTCTTGGTGCCTGACTTAAAATGCTGGAGCACTGCGAGCTGCAGAGACTGACAAGGGGTAGTACCAGTGGTCGTGCTTTCATGCTCTTTATTGCCAAATACTCCATAACTGACATGCTCCAATCACTTTAAATAAGGTGCCTGAGATCAGCAGTACTTTTGGAGCCCTATTCTTTCTACATCCCATCTGTGAAATGGGGATCAGATTCCCTACACCCATCATGGGACTGCTTGCATATTCATGTGCATAAGCCGCCTGTGCAGGAATTGACATGTGGAAGGATGGGAAGGGCTTGCAATGGCAGGGAGTTTGCATGACGGTACAGTGGAGGAGACAGACTGATCTTAGCCATGACAGAAGAAGGAAGGGCACTGCAGCCTTCATCACGCAGGCTGCCTTGAGAAAAGCAGCTCGGGAGCTGTTGGACTAATGTTTGGGGTGCATTTGAAAGCTGCTGTGTTCAACACAGCAAACTGCCAAATGAGGAAATATCCAGTTTTCTGAGAAAAGCTTGCACAGCATGCAGTAACGCAGGTTTTGTTTGCATGAGGCTGTGTTTGAAACAAAAATTCTTGAATATCTGCTCATCAAGTGAGCAGAATCCAGTGTAGTCACTCAAACAGCCCCTATTATAATAAAAGAGATGCAGGCAACATAATCAAAAGACATGATGCATTCCTAATTACCTACTTTTTCAGTACATAATATGACAACCCTAATCATGCCTTTCAGTGCTGGTTTTGGCTGTACTGATTGACATTTAGAAAATATTCAGCATTCTGACTAGGATGGAAGCATGATATTTTCAATAGCATTCTTTCAATATCATATCACATTCAATGTTGTTCAGCAGGACTCTAGAAAAGTAGTGAGACTCCAGAGAAATATGCCTGTACTGAAGGCATACACCAGAGTACATTTAACAATGTGGGGACAGATGGAAGTTGAATCTACCAGTATTGCTAAACTCCATGATAAATGTGAAAACAATTCTTTGCATTAATAAGCCTGCATCACATTAAACGGTTAAGAGTGATAGAAAATGGACTCCAAAGCTGACCTCTCTGTAGACAAAGCAAACACTAAACCAGAACTTCGTATTTAAAGGAAAGCAAATGGTTCTCTACAGACACTGCTCCACTGTGAGCCTTGGGACATGCTATTAGGCAAGAAGTTTCTTTGGAGAGGTGCATCTGTCTCATAGCAGAGGCAAAAGAAGGGACCTCTTGGCAGGCAGAATCTACTAAGGAGCAAAGGTAGCCAATTCTAATTGGAATACTGGAAACCAGGGTAATTCCAGAAGGAAATAATTGGGTAGGAGAATTTATTGTCTTCTCCCGCCATTTTTTCTTTCAAAACAATAGTTTTTTAAGCAGACAGCAAAAGATAAAAGGCCATCATAAGACAAGAGAGGAACATCAAGTTGCATACCCAAATTACAATATTATAAGCAAAAAATAAACAAAATCTCAGCAGTTAGATTAAAAAGCAAGTCATCATGAGGTAATCTGGGAAAAAATAGTATTCTTTCATTCTGTCTGTGCAACAGGAATCATAGTGTCACTTCTTTATCAAGTAGCTTTCCAGGAGCTAAGGAGTCTGGTGAGGCTCCTAAGAGAAATCTCGGATTTGTGAAGGTTTCATTGCAGCATGTAGTTACTATAGTTGGGCATTTACCACCAACTCCTTCGCTTGCTCTCATTCCAAGCCTGAGGGTTTCAGTTTCAGCCCGTAATAAAAGGAGAATGATCCAGCATCACTGTGTTTTTGGGTTTTTTTGAATCATTTATATTTATAGTTTATGAATAACAGTGAAAACCAAGGATGCTAGTTCACCAAACATAGCAGTTAAAATACTCTGCATGTTCTTCCAGCCTGGAGGAAAATAAACATCGTGGCATTTTGTGAAGAAGCAACACAATCATAATAATTAAGTGCTTCTTTTCAAAGCAGTGATTGAAAATAACAGGTTCACAAGTAAAATAGGTGGCACCAAACATATTAGGCACACAAGCCCAGGAACAGTAATTAAGATTATGCTCCTAGTGGAGGAGTGTGACTAATACAGATGACACGCTATTTTTTTAAAACAATAGCAAGTTGTTAAAAGGCCTTTAAGAAGAGTAATACAACACACAAGTGATTCCATCTCTTATTTGTTGCCTGGCAAACTGGATTTATTTTAATAAATATGAAAGGCTGTAAGCACCTACATGACTCTCTTCTATAGTTACGCAAGCAGATTTTGATTCTGCTATAGCTTGGGCTCTTCTGTAGAGAACAACCAAAATTCAGTTTAGATTCCTGTTAGAGAGAAAAGGAAAAAATCCAGCAGAAAAAATGAGGAATGTTTCTGGTATTAGCTCCCATTGAAACACAGAAGGGACAGCTCCTGATCTGCCACCAAATATTGAAACTCCACAGCTTTGGGCCAAACTGTTAAACTTCATAATGTCATAGATTTGTTTGAGAGTTATCCAGTCTGCGTCTTTCTTTTCAAACTCTAAATAAACTCTTTACAAGCTATAAATAAAAGCAAAAGTAATAGCCATACAATCTTTCTCCCCTGTCTTTTTAGATATAGCAATTTTAGTATTATCAGAGTTGTAAAAATAGCGAATGACAAAGAAATATATTTCTTTTTTCAGAGCTAGCGGAATGTTTCTGGTGGGTCACACAAGGTCTCATGTCAGGAAGTCTCACAGTCTGTGGCACAGGGGAATATTTTATTTTTCGAGGGGCGTATTTTTAGCAAGGCTGAGTCAGAGTGTGGCTAGCTTTTGAAAAAGCAAGGATAGATAACTAGAAAGATGCTCCCTTGTGAGCTCCCTGTGATGTGTTGCCATCACAGTCGGTTAGCTTGTTACAGATGTACAACCACTTAGCTTTGCACTTGCACTTGAAAGGTGCACGTAGATTGCACCCTGAAGAAGAAGCTGTCGTTCTGAAGATTAGACCAGATACAGGTAACGCCCCTGGATTGGGCTGCCCTTCATCAAATTACCAGGGGAGTTCTGCGTTTAAATAGGGAAGTTTTTCCCTCTTTAGATTACTTTAGAAACCTCCTTATGCTGTCATTCAAAGGCATTAAGCTATGAAGGACTGAGCTTCCTCCAAAAGTTACTAGGACAATTGATACTTGTTCTTCAGAGAAACAAACAAGTTTATTTCAGTTGTGACTGTTTCTGAGTCACATATTTTGTATTCAGTGCACTGTCTCCAACCATAAAAACAACTATTGCATGGAGTTACAGCAAGGATAGATTTGATAGAATTTCCTTTTTTTTTTCTTAGCTAATTTCTAGTAAAATATCCTAAAGCCACAAGCCATAGAACTTCTGATTAATGGTTATAGGCCAGTCTGCCTCAGTGCCATAACAAAACCAAAATAAATTACCAAACAGTAAAAATAGCATTTTAGTTCTTAGTTTAAAAAAAAATAAACACAGTTGTTAATTAACATGGAAACTTCAGCATCCTGCCGAAGCATCCATCATAAGCACTGCCACAACAGTCATCACTAGCTGTAATATTTTTGTGCCCATACAATAGAATAGTAGACTGTGACCTTGGTAAGGGAAGTGCCTTATAATCAAAAGCTCCAAACACACAGTTGAAAAATAAATAAAGGCTTTGCCTTTCCTTAGCAGCCGTGGAGAAGAGAGGAGAAGCCAGCGACAGGCGCACTGCTGTCACGGGTGAGCCTCATGTAAATACCTCAGCAGGCAGAATCAGAGATTTTGACAGATGTAACATAGCTGCAAAGCAAGTAATAACCTCGTGTTAAACCCCTGTGGTGAAAGTGCAGCCCAGCTCTGCTTGCCTTCTCCCCCTTCTCCGTTCTTCCCCACCCCTCCTTTTTGAGATTCTCTTTGTATTTTTCTTAGTGTTCTCTTCCTTCTTCTTGTGCATTTTCACCCCCGTTTCTTCTCATGGGCTCTGGCAGTTTGGGCCTCACGACTCCTTCGTGGTTCATCAGCTCTGCTCCATTCCTCAGCATCAAACAAGGATCGCGCGGGGGGAGCAGAGGCTGCAGAGAGGAGGTTACATCAGATGTGTTGCAGGCAGCGCTGAAATGTGTTTGTAAGCTTGCCAGATGGATGGACGGTCCCCACGCAGCAGGGGCTCTTCAAAGCAGATTCAAAGTCATACATCGCAGAGGGTGGGAGGGCAGGGAAAACGGAGAGGCGGAGTGGGGAATTTCCATATATTTCCATAAGCTTACTGTCATTTCTGCCTAGCATGTCACAAATGGCACATTACTAGGCTTTCCCGCACAATTCCTGGCTCTTAAAATTGCACCATGACCTAGATGCTTCATTTCACCCCAAAACAAACACATACAGTGAAAAATAAAACAGAGGAGCCACCCATAGCTGGTGAGAAGCCTCCTCTTTTCATGGTTTGCTTGTCTGTGTTTGCTGCAGTGTCTCTTCTAAGCAATGCAAAGCAAATTGCTGTAAACAGGGGTATCCCAGTCACAGCTTGAGCGTGACAAGGATTTGATCCAACATCGCTCAGGTACAAAACCACATTATGTAGATGGGCAGGTGCCTGTCACGCTGGTGAGGCTTGCAGGTGTTCCCTATGACTTGCACTGCTGCAACCTCCATCCCAGCGGGAGACCCTAGTGCCAAGCACCGTCCAGCAGCCAAACCCAGCAACATGGAAGGGCCTGGGCTGAGGAGCTGGCATGAAAAACATAACAGAAAATGGAGCTTGGCTAAAAATAGCAAGGGAGAGTGTTTGGTTTTGCTTGTAGCTGGGATGTAGTAAGAGTTGCCAACCTTGGCACTGTCCTTCTGTCAGTTGCCAGAGAGGGAAAAGCCTTGCAGGTACCTCATCCCAAAGGCAATCTATCCTGAGCACGGTGCACAGCCATGAGTGCCTCCCTCCAACCATCAGCTTCAAGCCACTGCCATCAGCTCTGCAAGCCGTGAGGAGAGATGTGTCCAGGGAACTCTTGGCTCAGTCTTCATGTCTGTGTGTTTAAAGAAGGACCTAGGGACATGGTTTAGCAGGCATGGTTGTGATGGGTTTGTGGTTGGACTTGATCATCTTGAAGGTCTTTTTAAACCATAGTGCTTCTGTAATTCTATGATTCTGTGAGTTACTCTCAACGTGACATAGCATAGACTCCACTGCAATAATGCTGACACTGCGTGTCTCCTCTATCCCGAGGAAAGCCTCATGTTGTCACAGTGACTCACTGCTCTGTCACTGACATTTCAAGGTGGAAATTAGGGAACCAGCTTTTGTCTAATTCTGGTTCCCCAGAACAACCATACAAGGTGTGTCTTTGAATTACGCCACCAATCTTGGGCCCTAAAGGCTCCTATGTCAGCTGAGCGCTAGTGAGTAGTCATGTCCAGAGGGAGGTGGTTTAGCTGGTTCATTGAAGTGTTCCCTGCACTCGACAAGGCTCAGCCAGACTCTTAGGCCCTGAATGTTCCCCTTTTCTGGAGAGATTTTGGAGAAGAATCCACTTCAAAAAGCTCATGCTAGATTGTCTTGCTTGTATTTAGCAGCTCAAGTTCCTAATTTTGTCTTAAAATAGTGTTGATCACATATGAGTGCACACGTATGTGTTTATAATTTAGCCAAAGTTAGTCAGTTTTCTACTGTTTAGGGAAATAAATTATTTCTCTCCTTGTTGCACTGTCCCCCTTCCTGCTCCAACTGCAGTTCTACGCTTCAGCAACAGAAGGCCAGAAACCTCCTCATAGGGTTGGCAGAACTCCTTATAATGAACAAAACAAGTCCAAAGATAGTGGGTGTTTTGGCTTGACATGGGGCAGCTGGACCTGCAGCCTGTTTTGCCCTAGGCACAGCAGCAACACAACCTTCAGCATGCTCCTACGTGCATCAAACTAAAACTTAGTCATTTGACTGCTGCCAAGTGCTCAAAATAGGACCTTCCTTAGAAGCAAAGGCAGTGCCTGCTAGTGAGTGAGAATGTAAGTATTTATCCTGAAGTGTCAGAAGGAGCCCAGTTTTGCTCTTACACACTGTAAATTTCCATTTTATTTCTTAAGGAGTTTCTTCTCTCCTTGGCACTCTGTAAATTAAGGAGTATCAGACCCTCAAATGCTTTCAGATGCAGCTGAGACATTTGTCACTGAACCTTAAAGCTGTTGTTTAATCACTCCACTCACAGTCAGACACATCCTTTTGCTTATAGAAATTTCTTCAGTCCAGAATGTGTTTTCAGTCAAGATCAAGCTGTTTTTCAGCAAAAAGGTCTTTTTAAATCTGCAGTTATGTCTTATTTGAACTCCAGCTGGGCTCTTTTCTTTGGGCAAGTGCAACTTGCCACGGTTGACAACACAGTGTCTCTTTCTGTTGTTTAGCTGTCTAGCTGTTGTTTTAATGTTAGCTTCTGAAGCTGACTCCGTTCTTCTGTCATCCTGTGCCCACATATTCTCCAATTAGGAGGAAGTGGGAAACAAGGGTCTTCACCACACCATACTCAGTATGGGATATTGCAGCAAATATATAAAGATGTTATGTTATAAACAGAACAGTGCAGCCATCTGTGCAAAGCTACATCCAACAAATAACTGTATAAAACCAGGCCTGATAGATGGCCGGTTTACCCAGATATCTGGTGAATATTTGACAGTCTCCTAAGATAAGTTACTGTCTATCCCCCTGCTTCCTACCTCATTAATTTATTCATTGGTTTCATGCCAGTAATGAATAATAGTAACATTTCAGGGAATTATAATTTTGAGGAAATTTTTACCTGACAGCTAAACACTGTCTGATTTTGCAAGTTAAATTATCGGCTCAGGGTATCTCTTAACCTACTGTCACAAATGTGACATGCCTAATATTTCTCTTTTTTTTTTCCTCTTGCCACTTAAAATAAGAAAATTCAACCTAAGTAAATGCCTAGGAAAGGTCAAATTAAGCATCTTTCAAGGATAGTTTAAATAGTCTATCTTTTTTTTCTTTAGTAATAAAAATAATAGTAATAATAATAAAAAATGTCCTCTAAAGAATATCAAAACTTTAAGTAAACTCTTACATTATGATTACAAAAATGCTATGTAAGAAATAACGATTCTTTCTGGTGTGCCTTGTGTAAACATTACAATGTTCATGATAAGCAAATGTATACAAATAGTTTAAGTACGACCCAAATATGAATACAGCAGTATTAGTAATTGATCTTGTGTTTTGGGGCTGTGCACAGCCCATTTTCACTGAGCAGAGAAATCGTTTGCAGAAAACTGGTCAATTATGTACTGCAGCACTGCTTGGCAGCATGCATAAGGAGGAATAAAAGAGGAAAATTAATTCAGAGTATAAACCAGAGAGATGTTAATTCAGTAATATGCATGTAGGGCAGCTACCAACAGTAGCTGATTTCAGAGCTCATAGCACAATCTGTTTATTTACTTATGCCTGCTTTCCAAAACCAGCGAGAAGGGTAAGTAAGTGGATGAAAAAGGATATGATAGAAAAATAATTGGCTGTATTTGCAATGAGTTGGGTCGTATCAGCCAACAAAAGGGCTGTAGCAGTTGCAGAGGGCCCCAGCTGAGCTGGCTGCAGGATGCATGGGAGAGAGGGCTGGCCATCCCACTGCTGCTCATTCCCACCACCTGCGCTGCTCATCTCGTACCAGGCACAGGTAATGCAGGGGTCAGCATTGTCCTCAGTCCACCGGTAGATCCAGGCTCTTGCAGGGGAGGATTTATTATTTCCCGAGTGTGGTGAATCCTTCTTGGAAGAATTCATGGACTCCATGAGTGTTGTCCCTTAGGTGAAGATGTAAAACTTGGTTGTAATTCTATGTTCAGAGTAATCTACAGCTGTAAAAGGAAACCAAAATTGGTACAAAGATTAAAAAAAAAGGATCCTAACTCCTACTGAAATCTCTAGGATCCAGGCAGGTGCAGGTGCAGGTGCAGGCTTCAGTGCTGTGGTTGAAAGTCCTTCCCTGGGCACAGAGAAGCAAAGGCAGAGCAATGGGGCTGCTCTCCGGAGCCCCAGGTAGCCTCAGAGAGCTGCAGAAGCAGCTGAGCTCACACAGCTTCCAGGGGAGGCATTAAGAAACGCAGCCCTTTCACCAAGGAGCTCTGGTGAAGAGCTCGGTGCCAGAACTCAGTCACATTAACAGGCTCTGTTAAAAATACAGCTCAGACCTCTACGCAAGATATAGACCTTCTGGAAAAGTGGAAATTCTCCAAATCTGGGCAAAAGCAATGAATAGTATCAAGGATATGCTTAATTGATTCCTTAGTTACTCAGAGGCTTTGGTAGAAGGTGGGATTAAGACAAGCACAAAGACTTTTGGCAGAGTAAAAAATTGGACTAATAATCTGATAATCCTAGGCTGCTGCTCTTTTTCTCTAAAGATTTCTTTCAATTTAGTTTCCTATTCTTGAGGAAATCCTCTTCTCATTCAGGCCACCTGAAGAATGTAATTTGATTTGCTAGTTGGTGATAGGAAAAGGTGTAAACTGTTTCAAGGTATTTTAAGACCTGGTGCCTGGCTGGAAGGAATATGCTGTGCTGTGTTAAAGGTCAGAGGTATGTACCTGGATCTTTTTTGCACAGCTCTTTTTGCTGTAAGATCCCCTTCCTCTGCTTTTATTTTCAGCCCCAGCAGGCTGAAGGCTCCTTCCCACCAGGCAGTGGCTGGTGGTCTGCATGGCCATGGGGTGATTGTTCCACAGGGTGCTTCTGCTAAGACCCTTTTGCCACACTGCCTACAGCAAGGAGCTTGATCCCACTGAAAAGCAAGGTCTGGTCACCTTTGGGTGGCTGACACTCAGGGATTGCAAGCCCATCCTACTACTGAGCCTGAGAGTGACAAGCAATTCTGTGGACTGTCTGTGTTTCACAAATCCCTGTGAAAATTGCTGGTGAAAGTTGACATTTACCTGTTAAATTCTTGTGTGGCACCTTAATTACAATTAACAGAACAAACTGTGGTAAGAGCTGGATGCAGAAAAATTGTGTGTCCTCTTTAATTATATCTAAGCATCCCTTAGTCCATTGATTTTTGTCACTGGGTTCCTTGAAAAGCTTTGTTTTCTGAACAATAATTGTAATTGTATCTTCCGATGTTGAACCTCTGGTGTCCTCTTCAAATTTTTTGGTAGTTGGATGCGAATATCATCCTTCCTTGTCAGGACTCTTCCCAGCTCTGCTGACATCTGGCCTCCAGACCATTTTGGTTGGCCAGACTGGTCCCTTCCATATTAAAGAAGTTTATAGGAGGATTTTTTTTTTTTTTGCTTTGTATTGAGGTCACTTGTCCTTTCTCCTCTACTAAAAGACCTACTTGTTTTGAATTGGTTTTACTCTTAATTTTTAGATCTACTTCATGTGAAGAGCCAATGTCCTCTAGGGCTGTGGTGTTTCCTCTTCCATAAACCTCGTTCCTGTGGCCTTTCAGGCCTGTGCTAGTTCTGGCAATCTGTAAGTCCTGGTCTATGTTAATGAGGGGCTGAGATAGAAAAGGTAAAGCAAGTGCTGAGCAGGCACAGCGAGAAGCAGCTGCTGCAGATGTGTCATGCACGCAGCACTGTCACACGGTGCGTTCCTCTGTGCTCGTAATTGAATCGAAATCAAAATATAACCATACCCCTATTATGCTTTGGCTGATAAATAGCAGTGTTTTGAATAAATTGGTGTTACTTCAGTGAATTACTCTAATGTGGCGGAATTGCAGCAATCGGGGATAAAGTCAGATTTAAGCATATTCATTAAAGGAGCTGATGGGAGTTAAAAGGAAAGCTGCTTGCGCTCAGCCTGTCTGCAACGGCAGCATGGCAGAGGCTGGAGGAGCTGGCCGTGCTTGAGAGCCAGGTGACTCAAATTCCCTCGCTGCCCTGATGTTTAACCTCCTGGCATGGTGTAGGCGGCCTCGCTTCCTGCCAGCGTCCCCTCGATTAAATAGCATGTATGTTCTCAATGCTGTCTGAGACTGTGTGTATCTCTTTGTATGAAGAACTATATGAGTGGCAAAGTGCCTTGCTCCTTTTATCCCTCCTCTCCAAACCAGTAAAGTGATAGGACAGGGAATGGAATCCCTCACTGTGAGAACCAGCAGGGAAGGTTGGAGGGGCATAGTGGGATTTTAAATAATGAGTTCCTCGAGATGACTTTGTGTCTCGCCTTCTGCAGTGATAAACAATCCTGTGGTTCAGTACTGCTGCTACGCAGCGCTCCTGCGAGGTGATTTCCAGTGCCTCCCGCTGTCCTTGCTGCCATTCCCATAACGCAGCTTCACCATCTGCTGCAACCTTTAATGAGCCCGTGCTCCTTGAGTCTCGCACGGAAGGATTAGCCTAGCAAGAGAGCAAACCAGGGAAATAAGATGGACAGATCTGAAAAATAAAGAACATCTGTGAGAATATTTTCTTCCTGGCTGGCAAGTCACAAGGAAATGGTGAGGGAAACCTGTAGGACAGGCACAGTGGGTCAGAGTGGGTACACGTGGGGCTAGGCAAAGTGGGTTTGCAGATTTCCTCACCTCCAGCAATGGTGAGTGGCAAGAGATGAGCCCCTTGGGGTGCAAGCTTTGCCACTGACCACTCAAATCTGGGCCAACTGAACTTACCCATTTCAGACTGTCCTGACTATGCAAACAGTGAACAGGAAGGCTGATCAGAGAGATGCACAGCCTGGGCTTTCAAAGCAGACTCTCTTGCAGGTAGTCTATCTAAGACTAATTAATCAGAGAGGCTGAGTGTCTGTAGCT
>JAUBOD010000433.1:3731125-3751456 GCA_032353885.1 Nothura maculosa | reverse complement strand
ACATACAATCACAGAATGGTTGAGGTTGTAAGGGACCCCTAGACCCATCTAGCCCAATCTCCCAGCTCCAGTAGACAAACACACACACACACACACACACACACACACACACACACAGAGGTATGTCTCCTTATAAACAATGAGTTAAGAATAGAATGACTGAATACCAAACATGTTAGAAAAGCAGACATTTCCTTACTCATACAACCCCAGATGCTCTTTTCCCAGACTTCATTAGAAATCTGAGAGAAATGCTTTATTGTGGCTGCTGGTTTGGCTGCTTTTCAGGTTCAAGAAGGAAATTTTTGCATTCATATATCTTTTTTTAATATATCTCTAGAAATGTTTATTATCATCTTCCTTAACAGTGCAGAAAAATATCCACATGTGCATAATATTTTAGAGCTTCTTTGTGGCATATGTTAAGCTCTGAGACTAAAAATCTCTTGGTCCCAGTCTCATTTTTAATAGGATAGTAAACTAAGAGGATACATAAGGATTATTCTAATCCCACCCTGGAGCTTCCTCAAGCACTACCGCAGACCTGGTAGCCATTATAGAACTGCCTTCTCCAGCTGCTCTAGAAGAGATGTGCTTATCTTGATTTAACAAGTAATAATAGGAAAAGCAAAAGCCTGAAATGTCAAGCTTTAGAAAGACCGGATTAGCTAATTGATTGAGAACAGAACTATAAGCACCCTTTGGGGTCCTGCTCCCCTCCTTGCTCTCTTGAGTGCTCTCCTTGCGGCTCCCACAGTTGGCTACTGCTGTTGGAGATGCTTCTGTGCCCAAAGCGAGGCGCTCCTCTGTGTATCCCATCATTTTCAGGCCTAGCGTGTGAGAGGAAAGGGGCATGTGACAGGCAGGAAAGGGGCTTTCTTTGGTGCGATTCATGGCTGTAGGTGATAGGAAACCAGTCTGTCTGGAGATGACATGGGCCTGGAAAACCAATGGGGCCTGGAAAACAAGTGGGACACTGGTCCTTGGGTCACAGCCTCCCCTACCTCCAACAGGGAGCCTTGCCATTTGATCGTGGTGCCGACTGGCATTGATGGTGTGTAAAAACATGACTTTACCTTCGAGAGTTACTGTAGGCAGCCCTACATACTGCCCCTGCCCTGACCCTTCCCCATGGGCTAGGGAAGAGCTCTCCTCACTTGGGTGAGGTTCTCAGGGGAGCGGGCAGGTCTCGGGGCCACAGGAAGACTGGCTGAGCTGGGGCTTAAGCGCAGGTTTTGCATGTCCGTAGGGCTCAGATTTCTCTCCCACTGAAGATACCTACCTCTTGCGGTGGGACTCTGATCTCCAATGCATTATTTCTTTTACACAGTTTCCAGAAGGCACCAGAGAGCTTCCCAAGCAGAGGCACCACTGCCATCAAGAGTACGCTGTCATGCGCATGTTTTCTCCCTTCCTTGTCTCCCTCCGTCCTCCCTCCTCCACCCCAGCAGGAAAGAATGCAATGACAGCTGTTTTGTTAAAAACATACTCTTTAATTGAAAAGAATTTTATCCACAGATATAAAAACAGCTGAGACATTATGTAGTATACCCTCTGTTTTCTAAGTATGCTTATTATTCAGCATGTCTGAGAAAAAGAATGATTACTGGCTCTAACTTCCCACATCAAACAGTGAAGTTAATGGAATAATAAATAAAGTAGTAGTAGTCTACAGTATGTATAAAATAAATGTTAATAGATACAAATATGACATAAATGAGGACAGATTCAGTTTGCCTCCTTCTCAGGAGTTCAGTGTCTTAAAGTGGTTGCATAAGTTGAGTGTTATTAAAACACACTGGCATTCTGAAGCTGGGAAATATGAAAGCCACGTAGGTTTTTAAGTGAGCTGGAATGTCTTCAAAAATCTTGCTGCTGAGAATGAGGATGCTACTTGCCTGTCCTTATGAGGGTTCCTATGCCGATCGCTGAGTCCTAAGAGCTGCAAGAAGGAAGACTTCACAGTTCAGCTGTGGCAGATCCCGGCTCCAAGACATTTACATTGCCCTCCAACTATTTAGCTTAAAGGCACTAGATTATCAAAGGACAAAACTCTATTCACTCCTTAACATACAGGAAGAGGAGGGTCATGCAATTTTAGTGCACAGTTCATCCCTCTGGGCTGTCCTCACAGTGCGCTTGCAGTCCTATAAATGCTCATTGATGGAAATGCAGGACCTGGACTCTCTGATGGCAACCCATGAGCAGCTTCTGCTTGCCTTAAGCAAACAGCTGTTAGGTGTACTCTGTCAGTGTGTTTTCTCTCTGTTTACCTGAACTCATGCAGTTTCTGTGGTTCACGGTCCTCCCCAGGCAGCCACACTGCATGAGCCCACCCAGGGTTTCCCAGGCTGGAGCTGGCTCTGTGCATGGAGCTGGACTCCAGCCGGTCACAGAAGACAAGCAGACCTGCTCCCCGTAGCCCGTGACTAAGGCTTTGCTCATCCGTCTGCGGGAATTTTCAGAAAGTGCCACATCAGCAGCAGGGAGGTAGGAAGCAAACAAGGATCCAGCCAGCAAAGCTGGGAGAAGGAGACCTGTCGAAAAAGAGGCCATAGAGCAGCAAGAGACCTCCATCCAGGACTGGTGATGGGATCCGAGTACTGCAGTCCATGCACGGTAACGATCCAAGGCTCCTAACCACAATACGGATGCTGATCCACATATTATACAAAGATAAAAGTCACCCGTGCTTTGAATTACAAGGTTGTAATTATATCCTGAGGATCTGATGACTGCAGCAACCACTTGAGCTCTGCTCTCTTGTTTGACAACCATAAACTCCTGGATGCAATTATAACCTTGTTGTAGGGTTGTCTCAGCTGCCTGGCACTCTTTTTCTCCCTATATACTTAACACTGAGGTAGAAGTTTCAGCTAATACACATGGAAAATGATCACAATCTTACAGGACTAGTAGTCCAATGAGCTGCTAAATTTGCACAAACCTTCCCCATGTGGCTGTGAAATGAGCAATCGAAGTAGCAGAAATGGTCAGTCTAAACATGTCAGACAAAGGTAGTATTAAAAAGTACAATAATGAGTTACATGTGATTGGCTTAATTTACTGGCTTTAAACAGATAATTAACCATATACATATATATTTTAAATTCATCTCTGCAACAAACGGCAGAAGCTGAATTTTGTGTGATATCAGATATACTCTAGTATCCCAGTAAGAGGAGACAATGAATTGTTGATCATTAACTGTTTTGAACACTGATCTAAATGCAGGTTATTTATAGCAGTTGGTCTCACTTGAACATTTATCACCTATTAAAAATACATGTTTAAGTATGTATATATATACATACATGTCTATTCCTTCTAACTTTCATATAGAAGATTAAAGTAATATAATAGTTTTAATAAACTTTACAAAGAAATTTAAATGACATTGTTCATAAAGTACTTATATTTGTAGCGCGAATCACCAACATTGTGTGCTTTAAAACCCCTGTAATATCAAAGCAAGTTGATATTAACATCTACATGAAAACAGTCAAACTACTGCTGTAGGGTAGGGGCTGCTCTTAGTTAACTCCACTGTTCTCCATAGCACTGAGTAAATGAGGTCCAAACTTCTGTTGAAAGAACTTGGTTAGCTGGAATTTCATCCTATTGATTTAATTATTGGCAGGAATGCAAAAATATGTTGAGCGTAAGAAAGCTGTTAAGCCAAAGAAAGAAAAGTACTTACATTCTTAAAGCTATGTTTCAAGAAATACTAGATGTACCAGCTTTAATGTTACGTTTTTGAACTGGGGAGAAAAATCTGTGACTAAGGAAGACAAATATTGTTTATGAGTCTTCCAGGAGAACATTTCACTGACATTAAAGGCAACTTTGCAGACTCACTTAAAACATAGCAATTTGTAATCTACACACTTACAGGAGATGCTCTGCTCTGAAAGCTGCTTCCCAATCTGTGCCAAAACATGTGAGGCCGTGTAGAATACTTCAGATGATAGACCTCCAGGCTCTGCTTCTCCATAATTGATTTAGTTATTAGTTATGCAGGGAGAGAAGAGATCCCTGAGGCTTGGTAAAACAGTATTCAGTTACTAAAAGCAGCCCTTTGCGAATTAATGTCATCCTACCAGCTCTTCCTGCTCATTATTCCTGCAAGTCTTGTTTTCCTGGACACCAGCTGTCACAGAGGAAGTCTCCAGCCTTTTCTTCTGCTGCCTCCCTGCCTGGCTGAAGTTGCACCAGCACGGTCTGGAGTGTCTCCTTCACCACCTGGATCTCCCTTTGCAGAGACTGTGCTGCCTTTATTAAGGAATAAATCTATAGGTGATTGGCAGCCCCTTTTCTCCTTCCAACTTATTAAATAAATTGTTGTTCTGCTGCTCACAACAGATGGCTATCTAATTGTAGCTTCAAGTTCTTCCAAACTGTTTGGATTAAATATTAATACATTTTTTTTTGAAAGCAAGTGTGAGAAAGGAAAAAAAAAAGGCAAATGGAACTTCTCAAGTAGCATTATTTAGCACTTAAAAAGGGAAGGAGATGAGGGATACTGCTTGCATCCTGTTATCATGGGAAGGAAGAAGATGAAGAAATTGTACTATGGAAGCAGTGGCACAAGCTGATTTTATTCTGCTGCAGAGAGAGCAGGACTTTATTCCAGAGATTCGAGGCAAGGAAGGCTTGGATCCCCAGTGCTCCTAGGTGAGCGCAGTGCAAGCGATAAGCAAGTGACCATATCGTGTACGGTGCGAGAGAGCTAGGAAATGTGTGACAGGAAAGGGGGAGAAAAGGGAGAGTGTCTGAGCAGTGAAATGAGCTTGTAACAAAGAAAGTGTTTCTGCTCTGCTTACCTCCAAAAGGCTTTAATCTTAGCTGAATTATCGGTGTAATTATAGTGCAGACAACAAAAATATAGCAGCGATACAAAGATGCAGAGCGCTGTGAGTAAGAAGCAAAGAGATTAGTGGTAGCAACATCTCACTGCCTTATGCTAAAAGGACCAAAACCACCTGCAGAACATCTCATAATTCAGAGAAAAACGCTTCATGTGGTTGCAAGATTTTCCACACTTTATTTGCTGTTGTTTACGTCAGGTTTCCTGCAGGGCACTAAGGAAGAAAATAATGGTAAACAGCTTTATCTCCTAAGAGGTGCTCACCTTCCTTCTCCTCTCTCCCCAGCTGCAACGTGTCAGAGGGAAGGGGACAGTTGGAATAACAACAGTGGAAGAGGTGGGCAGTGAGCACACACCTGCAGATGAAAGGAAGACTAGAGACACACGGAGGTAGCAGCAACTGCTGAGATGTGCACACGTTTTTAATCCCTGGCTTTCTAAGCAGTGCAGCTTTTGGTCCCTATGGCCAGACCTTCCCGGCAATAAGCACAGTTTAAACTAGTAGTATGTCAGCCTTTCTGCTGATAAACTTAATCTTACATCAGTGAGACTATCCATCACTGAAACCATGAGCAAGGCCTGCAGGTAGCTCATTGAGATAAGCAACTTTATCTTCTCTTACATGGAGAGCAGAGTGGGAGGCTAAGTCAGAGGCTGCTGAGGCTCTAAAACACCAAGGTCTATGTGAAAAGAAAAAAACCTTGGGCTTACCCACCATCTCACTGAGGCCAGTGCTCCCTCTGGTAGAGGTAAGGCTAAGGGGCATGGACTCCAAAAGGCAAACATAAATGGATCAAGGGAGAGAGAAGTAAGTTCATCTGCAGCAGTAAGACATCAATATGATCTCTGTGGGAAGCATTTCTTCGTAGGAAATGAAACAGGCTGAAGCTGAAACACTTTCCAAAACATAATTCACAGGAAGGGTAATGCACGAGGACAGGCTTTAGCCTTTATGAAATGTTGTTTTACCCAGGCACAATGTCAAGGCAATGTCAAGAGAAAAAGACACCCTTAGGTTATGCAACTGTAAAAAGTGAGCTGCTGCTTTTGAAAAATTGTGACTAGAAGTAGTGATGGGAAAGCTATACAACTCACCTCTATTTCAAGCAGTCACATTTATTCCCTCTGAAAAGCCTTTAGGCTGCTTTTAGTTCTGTTACCACTTCCTCCAAACTTCCTCTTTTGTGTATTTTATATATATTTACCACATTTTTCTACCACTTTTTACCAGGAGTATTCATTCATACTTCTAATTTCTGGACGATCCTATTAATCTGAAATGCTTCTGACTACTCATTATCAAGAATACTACTACACCCTTGACTTCTCTTTTAGGATCACAAAGCACTTGACAAGGACAAATCAGTTATGCCTTGCAGTTCCTCTGAAGTAAGGAACATCACTATCCTCTGATAAGTGGTTCTGGTACCACTGTAACTTGATGAGGTTCTGTTGAAAACCTAGCTGGTAGGAGAAGCCCCTGATATTTAATTGCATCTGATGTGCAGTCCGTGACTACATGCTGTTCTTTGTAATATCCCAAATGATTGCAAAAATCTTTTTAGTTACAGAGAAAAAGCAAAATTTAAATGTTTTCCTGCAGTGGAAGGAAGGAGGAAAATGAAGGTGACAAGGAAAGTGACTCACCCAACAGAAAGACGGAGCAAAAAGAAAGATGTCTGAGTGGTCTGCATACAGTTGCAATAAGCTCATGAATAATAATGACTGTACAGCAAGTTATGGTAACTAGCCTTTACAGCTGAGCAAAATATATGGTTATTGCGACTGCGCATGGAATCCCTACCCATATCCAGAAGTCATGTCTGGATAAAGAGCTTTGCCCAATTTAAAAATGCACATAATGTAGCTGACTCACACCTGATCCATGCAAATGTCTCCTTAATGCTTAAATTCGCTATTCAGACCCACAAATGTTGAACCAGTACCAAAGGGAGGAGATAAAACCAGTTTCAACTAGGTTTCAACCAGGAACATCTCCTGGAGGTGTTCAGGTAAAAAAGAAAATAGGGAAAAAAAACCCCACTCTTTTCACATAAGCAGGGAAATAAAGTACTCTGAGACAGCTTCATACACAGAGAATCCCCAGTCTGCAGCAATGCTGTGGCCCCAGCACTGATGAAAAGAGGCAAGAGGTTTCAGGCTGGACTTGGAATGATGTGGGTTTGGACTGTTCAGAAGTGAAGGAAAAACACTGAGCCAGTGCCTGCCTCCTTTGAGTCAGGCCAGTTGATCTCACACTCAGAACATGACATGGTTGCCTCTTCCTTATTGAAGAACATGATGGTGCCTGTAGGCATGAAGCTGGATAACTAATGTCCCACTGCCCCTGCCTCCATTGCTAGCTCTCTATAGAGAGCTTCACATCTCTATAATAAAAAGTAATTCCTGTCCCCTCATATAAGAGCACCTCCCTGAAAAATTACTCTGCAAAAAATATCCAAACAAAACCCACCAGAGCATTTTGAAAGATGAATCACTGCAGTGATGCGCCCGTGACAGCAGCCTCCAAAGCATTTCTGGCAGTACACAATGGAAAGCGATGAAACTGCAGTGCCTGGGTGCACAGGCACTGACCTGCCTTCCTTGGAGGAGACTGCCAAATGTGGACGCACGTTCTCCTAACCATGTTCTCCTAAGCCCACTCTCCTCTCATCCAAAATAAAGAGGAGGAGGACCCATTGCCACCGACCACTATCGCAGGTGGTCAGAATTTCTTACAGCTTCACTCAAGGTGAGATTTCTCAGCGAGGTCCAGCAAGGGACTACTCTGTATCCTTCTGATCCTGCTATAAATCAACACATACGTGCCAGCCTGCTCTTACTATGGTGAAGGTGAGGAACCTGCAGCGCCTAGTGAACGTGGAGGCACAAAATTCTGATTTCAGAATAACCGTTTAAAGGCCAAGGAATGGAGATCCTGTGTGTGCTTAAGATAATTGTCCAGCCAGGCTTCCTTTCAACAAATCCATTTTCACAAGAAGAAACTATTGCAGGCATTCAAATTGCCTATCAAACTGTAACTGCTAATTAAGAACAAAAATGACTGTGAAATTGCAATACAGGCTCCGTTTAATTTTACTGGGAAATCCAGGCCTTTACTGCCAGGAAAGTAACACCTCTCATCAGCACTGCAGACACCAGCACTGACTCATCTCCCTTCCTTTGGTTTTTCCGCCTAATGATGTGGACTGTTTTCACACACTTGCCAATGATTAACCACACTTGAATGTTATGTGGGTTTATTTGGTTGTACTACACAGAATTTAGCAAATCTGCAAAGCTGTCAGCGTCTACAGATGAGCTTTTTTTTGTCTATTGTTTGATGCTTTTAATACACAGGCACAGCTTAATATTTGCTGAGAAAAGCTTCAATATTAAATGAAAATCCCAAGTGGGTCTGTGCAAATACTCAGGGCAAAGAAATATCACTATATTTCCCCTTTGCTCAGGTTGCACTGGCAATCATTACTAGCAGCATGGATGATTCAAGTGTTCTTTGCCAACAAAATGTAGAATGAAAAACAATGACATCTGGGATTTTTCTGCTAATAAAAACTTAATTATTAATCAAAGCTATGACACACACTAAACATTGGAAAAATAGCTTGAGTGCATCAGAAATTTATTTTTGCCAATGTGGTCTTTAAAAGCCTTTTTAATAACAAAGCAGTAAGACTAATTATATCTGTGCAGCATCTTGTCAAATTTTGACCTAATAATTTTAATATTTATATGTAGAAGGTAGTTATTTGGGAGGTGGGGTGAAGGGAAGCTGAGGAGAATGCACAAAAATAATCAGAAAATAAGATTTGGAAAGTTTATTCTGCTCTCATTCCAATTTCAGATCTTTAAGCTCTTGCTCTCTGAGAGTTCTATAGATTTTTAATGGATAGTGCATAATTGCCTAGCATTTGAGATAAGAAATTATTTCATTTAAAAACAAATAAACTACCATGAAGATAATAAACCCAACTATTAATCAGCTGTTCATCTACTGAGGGTAAATCTTTGCACCAATCTCAATTTGGGCTTGTATAATTTAAGCAAGTTACCAGTGGGCCTGTTCATTCTGTGGGCACTGAGTTATTTCTACTTAGAAGGCAATCGGTAGGTCTAGAGCACTGGGGTAACTGCCTTTTTCCATTCCTGTTTGAAGTGCAGCAGAGCAATTACATATAC
Organism: Nothura maculosa; assembly: GCA_032353885.1. Taxonomy (NCBI): domain Eukaryota; kingdom Metazoa; phylum Chordata; class Aves; order Tinamiformes; family Tinamidae; genus Nothura; species Nothura maculosa. The sequence continues at coordinate 3,742,389 of JAUBOD010000433.1, read as the reverse complement.
CAGATGGTAACTTTCTATGCATATTGATCTGGACTACCTTTGAAATAGCAGCTGAATGTTAATGAATGGTTGCTGAATTGCTGAACGGCTTCCCTCTATGTCCATATTTTTTAAGTACAATTTCTTGTTTTGTCACTGAAGGTCTTAGCAGGGGGGCTGAGATATCTGTAGATAACAAGAGTTACATTGCATTGATACTTTAAATCAGATCTAGATCGGACTACTGTGGTTTAGAATTATATTAATCTGCAATTCTTCTCAAATTTCTAGAGATCAGGTATTTTTAACTGACTTTTACAGCTTGAACATCTAGAAAGAAACATGCATGTCATACAGAAAACATGGATATTGCTATTTCACATTCCTGTAGTGTATTTTCTTCAGGAACTAAGAAAGCCTTTTTAGAGTTAGTGCATCTTAGACAGCAGCCAGTAACTATGATCAGACCCGTCACGGTAAGAGCTGGGTCTGAATATGAGCTTAAGACCTCTGGAAAGATTGGAACAGAAACTAACTCCAACTCTCAGCGTTCTGCCATTCATTAGACTCCTGGACTACATTCATTTAATAGCAAATGTTCGTTAAGTGAGAAAGGAAGTAGACACTGCTGCATGCACAAGACACACACGCATACAGGCCCGCAAAGAATGCTCGCAAACACCGCAAAGGGACACACAACTGGCAGGGAACATGTATACTGTAAAGAAAGCTCACAGAACGCTGCAAAGTGGTCTATGTTAAACAAGAAAATAATCTTTCTGGAAAAGAGATCAGATCTGTAAGACAGAGGCTTTGCAATAGCTGGAATAAATGCCCATTTAGCTAAAGCAAGGTGGTATCATCACAGTTTCCATCTACTCCATTTTCTAGTTTTGAACCAATCCTTTCTAAACTCTCCTCTGCAAGACTGTCCCAATCTCTGCTTCAGTGTAGAGGGAATCTGCACCACGGTCGCTCTCAACTCATCCTCAGGCATCTGTAAGGGTGATCTGGTAATCTCTCCAAACCCGGATTTCTTCATCTTTCTTCATTATCCATTTGCCCCAAACCTTTTCTCTTCCTCTGTCTCACTGATTCTTAGGCCCTTTTCCCTTTCTCAGAAAACTAAGTTTTGTGATAAACTTTTCTATGGAAGTCAGAAATGAAAAAGTAATCCATACTTTTAAGTTCTGAAAACATTTTGCGGATCAGGCCTTTGTAAAGGCTAAGCAATCTTTGAGGAGATTCTGAACGACAGTTGAGGCACAAAAGAGATGAGAATCCTTTATAAGACATCTCATCTGGTAATTTACACTCTTGTGTTGGAAGCAAATTAAATTGCAGAGGATGCCACATGATGCATCTGTGGCCATTTTTTTTTCAAAAGGAACAAAGGCCAAATTAAATGCAACAATATTCACAGTCAGAGTCAATGATGTATCATTTAATTTAGTTAAATCATGTTGGGAAATTGAGATTTATGGATGCTTCTTTCCCCGTACCTTTTTGTGCAGCAGACATTTACTTATATGGACATTACAAACAAAAGGATAGAACACTAGAATAAAGGCATTTCAGTACCTAATCACAATTTACAAGGAGCCAACTTCTGTTTAAATCAATTAAGGCTAATTCAGGCTACAGTGAAAATGCACCGCAGGAAAACTTGCTCTAACAAAAATGTCCAGTTTAGCAAGACAATCGATTCTCTCTTTCTTAATATATAAATTTACATTAAAAAATAATAGTACTCTATGTGAATCTCAAAGGCAAATATACCACACACATATGTGTACATCAAAAGGATATGAATAACTCCATCATCAACTTTGCAGACTGAAGTTTGCAGTTGATCTTCCAGATGCACCAATTTCTCACTTATTGCTTCACACTTTTCTCCCAGCTCTGCAGAAAATATGAAGAACTCCTACAGGAAGTTGAAAAAGAAAGCATTTTTCTCATGAAGCTTGCAGCAAAAAAAAAAAAAGCATAAAATATTGGTAAGGGGATATAATGGTTTGCAGTGCTAAAACATTGCCTAAAACCAAGATCCCTTTGAAGCAACTGAAAGTTATAATACATGATTATTTGGTGATTTACATGAAATGGAATGAGCTTGTGGTCACAGCCTATTTCCCAGTAGAAAAATGTCATGAGGTCACTTTCAGCAGAGGATTAAAAGGTGTGAAGACTGAACTGTTCTCCCTCTTCCATGTAATCTCACCACAGCAGGGGAGGGAAATCTCATGCTGCCTAAGCCATTTAGACTTTAGACTCCTAAAATTCCTTTTTTTTTTGTAGGTATGACTCACAGTTTTCAGCCCTTTAGATACTTCAAGAAGCACTGCTTTGGCTATTTCCTGTGAACACAAAATGTTTTTATTCTGGGGGAGGAGGCATAACAGTAAGTATTGATGGTTGCTTGACAGAAAGCCTGTGTCCATCAAGCCTTCCAAAGACCCGGTTCTAATTCTTGCTGGGATGCTGCCCCTTTGGAAACAGTTTGATACTGATACACACAGTGACCAGACTTTTCCATGCTACCCTGCAGTTTGGATTACACAGTGCACACAAGGTCGGTCCCTTCCAACCTTGAAGATTCTGTGATTCTGTGAAATGGAGTCAAATGTCAGCAGAGCCCTGCTGGCTGGCACATCCTTGCCACAGCACAGAGCCCCGACCTTTCCTCATTCCCATGTCTTCTGCCAGGCACAGCTATTCAGCACATCCCAGGGGCAGGGAAGCAGCTGCAGCTCCAGTCCCGGACTGCTGCGCTGGAGAGAGGCTGCGCTGGGATCACCCGGAGCGCAGAGCCAAGCCTGGACAAAAGAGGAGCCACCTGCTTGAGTCACTGCCTCAGTGCATGAGACCCGAGTGGCACCTCGAGAGTCAGTACCAAAGACCATAACCTACAGCAGAACTTCAGAGAAGTTATAAAAGTTAAAAAAAATTCTGAAACATAAGAACATGAGAGAAGAAGCGGTATTTTTCCCCTATGGTGACTAGGGATGTCCTTGCTCCAGGACTGTGGGACAGAAGATAAAGAACAAGTCCTCCATCCAGCTGCTAAATTGCTAGTCAATGTGCCAGCAGGACTCCATAGGCTTTTAGGGGGAGGGATAATCCAGGCAATTTATACCAATGGAAAGCTCTTAGAAAATCGTCCTGTGTCATGCATACAGGAACAGGTAACAGTTATCTAAAAGCACTTAGGGAAAAGTCAGTAAATCATTAAAATTTACTGCTCTGAAAGCACATCTGAAAGATAGTCACGGAGAAAAAGCTTGAACTCTGGTTTTTCTATAGAGGTGTACTACTGATAAGACAGCTCCATCTTCACATAACCATCACATCAAACGAGAAAAACAAGACCAAAAATCCTCAGTGCTATATGATAGTTGCACTGTTAATTTAGCAAGAACAGCCTTTAATTAACTTGTGAACTTCTAAGTGTAAATTGCTTTAACAGATAAAAAGCTACAAACCATGTTTTCAAATAAGAGTTTCACTATAGACTATGTACTTAGGCAAAACAAATCAATCCTGTACAGATTCTGAAGAATTGATACTTTATAGTGACACATAAAACGCAGACTCTAGCTTCTACAATATCAATATATTGAATACTTTTGTCTGATCCAGTCACTGCTTTTATCAAGAACTATTAGCATGTTAGATTTTGGATCACATTTGTGCTGTCAAGAAGAATGATATCTTTAGTGTTGGCTTGAAATCATCGCTTATTATAGACAGCAACTAAAAACGTGCATGTTAAAGTACTTTCCTGAATACCTGTGTCATTAAGTATATTTAAATATGAAAAACATCGTAAAAATACACATTACAATAGGGTACCCCTTTCCTTTTTGGGATACTGTGGATGGCATGACAGCTCATCCAGATAATGAGTCACCTAAATAGCACTGTCAGGTATTGCTGTAAGAAAGAATCCATCTTCTCCATTTTAAAATCGTCCTGTTTCCTTTCTAGTAGATGCAAATATATAGGGTTTAGGCTATGTTTTCACTGAGCATCAAATCTAAACAATAACCCCACTGGCTGCATTTGTCTAGCCCTGTTGTGAACATCCACATCTTTCCTCATTCACTGTGCCCTCATTAGCACTCGTGTGAGCTAGCAAGATGCCCAGAGGCAAATCCTTCGTCCTACAACAAACTGAAGAGGTCCTTTTCCAAAGAAACTGTGGGAGATCTTGTCCATCCTGCTGCAAATCCAGGGAGAACTATGGAAAGACACTGTAAAGAGGGCGAACAGGCTGCTAATCATTCCTGTGATCCAGCTTTCATTTTTTTTTTCTAAGAGCTGTGCTCTGTTTTCAGTCTGTTAACATGCACATACACAGAAAATAAAACCTCTCCAGAAGACCTGAAACAATAACACAGAAGTGAGATTTGTGCCTTTCACCATCTGCATGCCGGTGACAACCCTCTGCATACCCATAAAGCACATAAGGAAAGCAACCTACAGAAAAGATTACATATTTTTAGGGTGTGATTACTCGTTTTGGTAAAGGCTTTAACATCCTACCAGGAATAGAGTGCAATACAACTGGTTCCTCTTTCCCAGAACGAGATTCTATAGACATTATCCATATACATTATTATTATATTATCTCAGAAAAAGCTTCTAATTTCACCCACTTAACACTCTTGTCACAGCAGCTACACAAAGTTCAGCCTCTTTCCTGGACTTACACCAGACTCTCCACTGACATGCAGAGTTTCTCCCGTCTAGTAGCAACAAACTCCCCCCGCTCCTTTCATTCCCTCTTCCCGCGAGGCTGGCAGTTGGAGCACTAAGCCAGCCTTATGGCACCATCTCCCCAGCTCAGCTGAACCTGGAAGCAGTTACACGGATGATTGATACGAGGAAGAAACTGTCAGCTGCTGCAAAGACATGTAAACCACAACACGAGTCTTGGATAAAGCACCAGTCCTGCAAAAGCTGGTGCCAGGAGCCCGTCGTAGCCTCCCCTTTGCTGGCTGGAACACAGGAGCTGCACAAACAGCCCGCGCTTAAGAACCACCACCACGCTCCATCTATCCAGCAAACCTGCTGAGCTGCGCCTGCTGTGTCGGTCTGAGGACATAGTTAAGCATGCACGTCAGGTAGGAAGCTCCTGTCCACCTGGGACCTTCACTGGCTGTTGCAAATCAATACTGGGACATGAGCTAGGCTGTGAGATGAGCTAAGGATCTGCGAGCACCACCTCTTGCTAAGTTATGCATTGAGGGCTCTGGCCGTTTGCACGTTCCCTCTGAATTCTGGACAATGCACAGCCTCCTTCTTTGCTTCAAGTTTCCCCCTCTTGAGCTAAGAATAATAAATTCTCCCTTTCTCTACATCTGTTCCTCAGGAAAAGGTCTGGTTCTTAGTATGTAGACATTTATTGTCAAACACGGTGTAGATCTTGTATAGAGCTTTTCAGTGCACCATCATCAAATCTTCCTTTCTTATGGCTTGCCAAGCTTGTTGCTCACTGATTAGTGCCTTGCTGCAGACTCCCACCATAGCACTGCTTGCAACACACACAAAAAAGCAAAAAAGCATTTCCAAATAATGGTTATTTCTCCTTCCCCCTCGCCCCAAGTAAACAAAGAAAGTGTGGAAGGATAAATTTCACTTATAAATACTTCTGGACATGAGTTAGAAAGGAGTCCCAATCATCTGTAGCAGATATGTACAATTAATTCTTCAGTTCTGATTCTCTAAGTGCCGGGTGTCCCTTCCGAAAATGAAAAATTTAAAAGACCAAAAGAGGTCTTTTGGAAATACTCCCTCAATGAACTTCCAATGGGTTGGAAAAGCCTGAAGACAAAGGCAGAATTTAGATATGCTGGTTGTGAAAGAGCCATCAAGTTGCAAGTGTGGCCTAATTCTAAGGAGCACAGATCCTGTAAACTCCAAATAAAACAAAACTATAGCCCCAAAATTCACATTAGCAACACAACTGGATGGCTATCCTCAACAGTGTATGCCTACCTAGGGATTTCCTACTTGACTTCATTCCCCCTTTTTAAATAACATTTCATACACAAGTAAAGAAGGCATTTATAGTTCAGAAAGGTTGGTGCAGATACCTCTAACTTCAGTTTAGATCGAGTTACACATGGCATTGCAAAAACCATGCACTGCTTTCAAAAACATACAGGAAAATTCTAAATATTCAACAAATTCCACAGCTCCTGCCCCTAGCCCCAGTTTTAAAAAGAAAAAAAAAAAGACAGCCCAGAGAAGTAGACAGGAAAGATTCCTCCTGGTGTCTTTCATGCCTATTAATGTCACTGGTAACATTTTATTTGACATTTGTGTATGGAGGCAGGGAAGGCACTAGCAGTGACACACAAACTATTCAGAGCAGCTCCTGGTTGGAAACTGGCATTTACGCTGCACATCAAGAAGCAAACGGACTCTGCCTCCAGCTCAAAATATTAATAAAATACAGCTCATCCAAGCTTGCAGGTTATGTCAGTGCTATAAGCAACTGTAACTCTTGTGGCAACTTAAGGCTTGTTTGGTTATTTCTGCAGTAACAGCACTTTTAGGAAGCAGCTAGGAAAGATTGAAGTAGTCAGGAGAGTGCTGAGATGCAATATTGCTTTATGGATTTTTGTGTGAGCAGGGGATGTAGCTGGCTGGATTTTTTTTTTTAATCCTTAAGCAGGTGAAAATAGATACCAAAGTGGATGTGATTTGTTGTTTTTTTTTAAGCTGGTGATCAAAGAAATCCCTCTGCTTTTTCATAGAGAGAAGAAATTCATATTCTGCAAGATGCAAGATCCTGGTGCAAGAAACGTGGAGGGCAGATAATGCAGCAGCTGCTGCACAGCATCAGCAAGGGAACCCAGAGGGGAGGGAAGGGTTTCCACTTCAGCCTTCTGCATTTCATTTTACTCTTTTATAAAAGTCATTTTAGTCACCTAAGAGCGGCGGCTCTGCTGCAGTATCACTTAAGGAAAACGTTTGATCACCTTTTGCAGAGCAAATGCCTTCCATGCTCTCTTGAATCTAGTTCAGCAATTTTATACGGAAGAATTAGTATTCCAGTATCTAGATTAACACAACTCAGTTATGGACAGTATTGTAGCTCATTGTGCTGAGAAGCAAGATTCCCAGATATATCCTTAACATTTGGCTTCCCTACACAAGGACGTCGTAAAAATAAGTTGTCCTACTTCAAACTAGCAGCATCTTAACCCCAATAAAATATGTAAAATTGAAGCCACAGAAGATGAAGACCATCTGCAGAACATCAGAGACGGATTTTTTTCATCTCCATTAGATCCTGCCTCTCCTATAGGGATTAAAATCATTCTAAACAATATAAATAACCACAGAAATTGCTCTTGCAGATGTACTCTCCATAAGCGCAAGAACTAGGGCAGGGACATGCTGCTTGCAGAAGCACTGAATGCAAACAGACCCCCATCCCTCACAGAAGAGAACAGAAATTGTGAGCACTTGAAAATCCAGAGAAGGTCCAGCCAGGGTAGCTCTTAAATCTTTTCTAGAAACAAAGTGTAAGCATCCATACGCTTCTCCTGCTTGAGCAGATGCCTAAGTCGCATGCATGCTGTTTTCCCATGCCCTCAGTTAATGAGCTACAAAGCCACTAAGGATCCAAAGTACACCTGGAGAAAATGCACACCCTGTGTGCTAAACTCCTAAAACCTACAGAACAGACCAAGCCTTTTATTCTCAAAAAAGTATATTATTCATGCCCACCGCCATCCAGGCATGGCAAGGCAGGGCAGAAAGCAATCAGGGATCACTAAAGCCCGCTCTGTGATTTGCAAGAGCAAACACCCCCTTGCTGCCCGTGACTGCTGTCTGCCTGCACCGCTCTCAAAAGCTGGTGGCAGGGCAGCCTGTTCCAGGCTGTCTCCCTGTTCCCCTGTCCTCGCAGGGAGCAAGCCTTCCTAATTCAGCTTCCCTTGCTGCCAGCTAAGCTGATTATGTTTCATTTCACCCTTACACAGCACACAATGATAACTGATCACTGCCCTCTTTATCGGTACTGATTGAAGACTGGCGGCTGAAGGCTTCGACTTTCAATCAGAGCGAGATATATAAACCTTTGATTTCCTTCTTCCCTAGGTCCCCACCTCCCAGGGAACGAGGTGCCCGAGCTGCTCGGGAGGCTCTGACTTTCCCACCTAAACGCACTAACCACCTTTTTGCCTTACATTTGGCATTCCCTTTTTTAAGGCTGCAAATGACATTGCCCCATTTTTGCAACAGGAGAAAGTAATACATTTTACTCTATTTGTAACCCTAAATTCTGTTTTTACAGTATTGTCATCTTAGCTTGCTATTCACCATCTGTATACATAAACCTTTTTCTTTTTTTTTTTTTTCCTCAAATGTAATTTGCACTTGTCTTTTAATGTAGCACATCTTATTGATTTCAGGCTATTCTTTCAATCTACCAGGATCATTTGGAATTCTAATTCTAATTGAAATTACATTGACTGGCACATATTCTCCTAGTTTATCCCCTTTTTAAAGGCAGATAGCAAATCTGCCCTTTACTGATCCCTTGAGATTTCATCCTCCCTCCAGGAGTTCTCAAACAAGCTTATTAATGGTTTGGAGATTGTTTTTCTTGGCTCTTGTGCACTTCAGAATAAATTTCATCAAGTCTCTCCTGTCTTTAGTGTATCTCACTTACCCTAGGATTCTCTACCATGCTCTATTCTTGCCACCTCATGCTGAATACTAACAGCATTATATATATGGACACAGTTGGTTATTATTTGAAAATATCACAGCAAAGAAAATACAGAAGAGTATTTCTGCACCCTGTTCTCATTTCATTATTTTCTCAGCCGTGTGCCTTGTTGGAAGACATATCAATGCTTTCTTCCACCTATCCCTTATGTTCAGCTTATCTGTGAACCCACCTGCCAGTTTGCCTGTCCTTTGCTTTCTGTACATTAGCGTGCACTGTGGTCCTTCTGGCTTCATTCTCACACTGTGTGCTGTGTTTTTTCAGGCTCACCCTTGGCTCTATTTTTTTTTTCTTTCCTTTTTAAAATTCTTTTCTTCACTAAAGACTCTCTCACATAGATATGCAGTTCATTGCTGTGCTTGCTCTTTTCTACAGCAAAAGAAGATCTGGACCTTAGTGCTCACTATGCCTGAAAAATGATTTCTTCTGGGGGTGCCCAAGATCATTTGCTGCTTTCTTCCCTTAAAAAGTTCCCCTGCAAAAGAAGGAGACTACCCTTCTTTCTCCAAAGTGGGATCACGATTGCTTTCTGATTGCCTTTGCCTGTACCACTTTCCCCTTACACATTACCAGCTTGTTCCACCAGCCTGCTTATGTGTGACCAGGAGAATACAGTGCTCCACCACTACAACACGCTCCTCAGTTTCTCGCCTTTAATGATGCAGGTTTGAAGCTTTCTGGACAGCTTCCTTGCAGCTGTGAGCTACCTCCTTCCCACCATCACACACCTTTCCCATGTCCTCTTTGCTTTGGATCCCCTTCCCTCACCCACGGAGACATGATCCTTCCACTCACATACCTGGCATTACAGTTATTGAGGAGTTTCTTTAGAAAAGCATCTACCCAGGCAGGGAGCCTTCCCTTACTTTGCAGTTCTTGGGCATCCTGCTGCGCTGGTGACAGAGGTTTTCCCCTTCTCATCCTGAGCAGACTGAAGATCTTCCCTGAGCTCAGACTTCCTAAAATCAGTGTGGTCTGTTGCACTGACTCATTTAATTAAATGGATAATTCCAGTTCCTGCTGTGGAAGACTGATGCTACTTATTGACTTTTTTATTGACAATAAAAATTCACAGTGGGCCAGGACTTGGAAAAGAAGCAGAAGCACCAAATTGTTTTCTAGTGTCCATGTCCTGCTGTGTCCCCGAGTCAGCAGAGATGGGTTCTACTGAGAGGTGGTTCCTAGCACAGTTCATTCCTCATTCTGGTCCTGAGCCACCCAGCTGGGGCGGTCTCGAATGACTAAAAGGTGCCCTCCTGCAGGCCACGGGGAGACTGACAAGGCTGGATTAAGGGACTAGGGCATCAAAGGAACATTTAAGCAAATCAGTGCCATGGTACAGGGTGCTGACAGTTTCCTGGAGCTCTCAGAGGACTGTTGAAAAGTCAGCATCAGTCTAGCTGTGGTAGTGCAGCACAGCCTGGCTTTCTAGCTAGTTTCCACTGCCCTTATTATAGTGTCTCCCCACTCTGCATGCATTTGTTTTCTTAGAACTTCAGAAGGGCCACGTACCCCTCCACAGACAGTGGCAACTCCAAGCATTAAGCTGTTAATGTCTGCCTTCCAGACAGATTTCCTCAATGGCATCGCACCTAGCTGGGCTTGGTTGCTCTGCTGACCTTCTGCACACACGTGAGCTCAGCACTCCATGCTCTGGATGCTCTCTGTTGAGCAAAGGAACAACTTATTCAGCCAAGAGCTGAACAGGTCACAGTTGCACACCAGCCTGCAGAAGCTTTCTCATTTGCTTTGGTCCAGACCTGGCAAAATTTTGCATTTCCAGCAGATTCTGCTGTGCTGGCTGTTACCTGCAGTCAAGGACTTGATGCTACCAACACGCTCTCACTATTTTCTCATCCTGGCAGGAAGAGTTTTTCCTATCTTTATTGTGTGGGACTGCCTGCTCCTAGATCACATTGTCCTTGGGCAGAACTGCACAGTTCTGCTTTAATGCACAGCCAAGTCCACTGGCAGGAAAGGCCATTTGCATTTTCGGGCAGCCGTTTTTTCCAAAGTTCACCTTCCCTCTCAAGGCTTCCTGCTCTTATTCACGCTGAATTCCTGCATAGCTAAGCACTCCACTCCAGGCTTGTGCTCGTGTCACAGTCTCTTTGGGTAGAAGGTCAACAGTCTGAGCTTGGTCTTGCGGTAGATTACCTTTCCCAGAATGCTCCAGCTGCTCCCACAGTCTCTGGATTCACTGGTGGGAAGCCAAAGAAACACCTCATCCAAATAGCTATCCCAGATTGCAACACAGGGGTTTTGTTTTGTTTTTAATTTGCTTGGCTGAGCACTTGTCACTTGCACTTAACAGGTTGCACATAGGCTATCATGGGAAGTGAACTGGAGGTTACTTAGCCATGTAATTAAATTTGCTTACTGGGCATAATGTCCTGATACTATATTTTCCTAATATGTAAGTTGCAGCCCAAGGCATACGGATGTAAGAAGAGATCACAGTGAATCAGTGCAGCTCTTTGGTCCAGTATAAATGTCCTTACCCAAGGATATCATCTAAACTCTTAGTTTGTAC
>JAUBOD010000433.1:3690585-3708306 GCA_032353885.1 Nothura maculosa | reverse complement strand
GATTTAGAAGCCCTCACCGTGTGGGCTGGGAGATACAAAGGAATGCAGCATCTCAGGAGACCTGTCTGCTGCTCACAGCTCTGGAGCAAATGTTCTCACAGCTGGGTATGACTTGGACCAGTTGGGAGGAAAGAAAAAAAAGCCTAACTGAACCACTAGCAGTATCCAGCATTTTGCCTAACCGGCATTTAACAGGAGTGCAGCAGAACTAATGGTCAGCAAAATCAGATCAGATCATTTTAAAGCAGGGCACAAAATTGCCTGCTCTCTTGGATACACAGTGAGAGTCACAGGCTCAGGGAAAAGCGGACAAAGATTTCAGTGCAATCTTGGGCTTTTCAGTGCAATCCACGCACTGCTGAGATGCTTCCCTCAGCTGAGGCAGCCCTCAGTGCAACTCCAGCAGGTCCTGGGTCACACAAAAGTTTTGCAGGTTGTATGGCACCACAAGCATGTCTGCACTGCTGGACACTGGGAGGGAGAAGCCTTTTCAAGGGCTTCAGGAGCTTTAGCACAGCAATATACTTCTAGTAGACACTAGGCTCTTTATACAATGATACACAAGAGCTTAAGACAAAATTTTACCCTTATAGGTAAGAGTGTGTGGACTGTGTGTGGCCTTTGAATTAAAATGCTTGATTGTTGCAAATTTATACTCACAGGCTTGGATACCAGACTTCTCTTCAAAGGCAGTGTCAGAGCTCAAACAGGGCTGTGAGTGGGCACAGACGACTAAAAAGTTGCAGGTGGATGCAGGAACCTTCACCTTACTGTATGAAATCAGGATAGCCTTGAGAAAGGTTTAAAAACCTCATTATTAAACTAATAAAAAAATCCATCTCCTTCTGAGGTTTCTGCTGACGCAGAGTTCAATATTCCATGATATATCTGGCTCCTACATTCTAAGTGTGAGCAAAAAGATGAGTGATGGTCCCAAGATTCTCCTCACATGTTATTTGTTCTCTGCCTCCTTCCCCCTCAAGATATATTTTCTCTTGGGAAACGTCCTTCTTTACATATTTATCACATCTGTGATTACTCGGGCTATGGTTCAATCATAGCTTGCATGTTAATGAGCACTGCCACCCAAAAACTGTTTGATATACCTTAAAACCCAGTTGTTAGATGGCAAATGTCAAACATATCCAAACATACAATGAAGAAGTCTTCACGTGACACTCTTGGAACAATTCTGCCACATTTACTCCATCTGCTTAAGAGTGCAAACTTTCACAGATTATCAGTTTCTAATACGTTTTGCAGGGGCCACGCATTCCAAATATGCTTCTCCTTAGATACTTAGCAGATGGAAGCTTGAAATACAGAGCATTGTTATCTCACCCTCAATCTGATGAAGCTGATTTGCATCATTAACGATACTTGGTCTGATTTGGTATAAAAATCTCTTATATTTTGAATAAAATGGATTAATACTCTACACTGCAACATAATTAGCAGCGTCTCAAAAGAGTGAACGTAAGGAACAAAATCCTTTTGCTCCTTATTTTAGTGAGGAGACTGAACTGGCACAGCACTTCATTTGTTTATGCAAACACTGGAACATCTACTAGCTTCTGCTTTGAATGGTAATTTTAAAAAATCTATCTTGCTCCACACATTTCTTTGGGTCCTTCCAGCTACCAAATAAACTCAGTTCTCACACAGATCAATCCTTCTATGTATATGCGTTCTCACAAACCCTGTGTGATAGAGGGGAAATCAACTGAAGGTAAGGCAGAGATTTAATGAGACACAGGATGTGCATGCAAAGTGACAGATATATTTGCTCACTTCACACTGCTTTCATTGGTGAGATATGTAAGCCAGCAAATAACTCAATAATTTTTTCATATAGATATATGCATTTTACCAATTTTAAGGGCAGGTGATTTCACGGAAACCTTCAAAATCAGGACAATATTTATAAACTCTAAGTCTAAATTTAGATTCCAATTTTAAATACTTAAACAAATGTGACTTGACTCAATTCCACTGAGTTAAAAAGGTCTTCAGAGGTACCCTGCATCTCGCAAAATATGGCCACTTTTATTTAGACACTTAAGTATTCCTTACAGATACAACATTTAAGTATGAAATTTCAACCTAAATCTTCTCCTTTTACGGCTTCATAGAACTCCTTCCCATGCTCAGCTTATGACCTCCAACATTTACAAACAGGCACATGATTTAGGATCACTGAGGGCAGAACTTGGTAGTTCTTCAAAGAACTGGATCCCCAGAGCCCCCTTAAGTGACGGTGATGATAAAGGGCTACAGCAGAATTTCACATGGAGTGTAAAGAAGTGAGATGAAGAAACACATTTTCTATGAAAGAACAAAGGTCCCCCACGAAGATGCTCAGCCGACTCAGTGAGACAGCCAACTACAGCAAGCTTCCATCAGTAAAACACTTGAAGAGATGAGCTAAGTTGGCTAAGCTTCCTTACACTTCACACGCTCACACAGAGTACATTACTCTTAACATATGTCCTCATTAAGCCTTCTTTGCTCTGAGTTTTCCTCCCTACTTCTCCACCACTTTGACCACCATGATAAAGGTGGTCAAAAAAACAACATTTCTACCTAATGTTGACGCTATACTGTAAATTCAAGGGTTTTGAATCATGCTGCTTCCAACTGAAACATTTCCTAGCAAAATGATATATTTCCTCTGGAGAAAAACTCCTGGAGTATATCTGAATCCTTGTTGCACAGATTTAGTCATCCATTGGTTTCAAAGGCATCTGCAAAGGTGCCAGTTCTACCTCCTGCCACACACACGTTCTCTAAACTTTCCTCAGAGAGTCTTCCTTTAGCCTATGATACGTATGGAGCAAATCGGGCATCTAAATCAAAACCAAATAAAAAATACATTCTCCCTCTAATGTATTCTCAAAAAAGAAAAAAATAGGGTTTTGCTTACTTTATACAAGCAATAAAACAGGTGGAGTTAATTATGCAAAGCCCAAATAACCTCCAAAAAAAAATCAGTTACTACTTCATTCACATAAATATAAAAGGATCAGGAATACACTGTATTTTAGAGTACCCTTCTTGCTAAAAATATCACAGACTTTCTTTTTCCACTGATATTAAAAGAAATTCTTAGCTTCTAATTATTAGGGATAAACTATTTTTAGAATTGTGACATTTGTACATATTGAAAAACTGTCATTGGTACTGGATTAAACTTTCTCTGTGGGAGCTTGGCCAGGACAGTCCAAAAAAAAAAAAATAAGGACAGGAAGGGAAATTGCAACATTTGAAAGTTCTAGAATATCCAGGCACGCCGTTGGGAACAGGAGTTATTGGCAAGCCCAGAAGTGCCCGTTACCTGCACTACTACTTGAACACAACTTGGACTCAGACTTCATGCGTTTGTGTCCTTGGAAAATGCAGAGAGCACTTGCCTCTAAATAGCAACACTTGGAAACATTTAGGCCATCTGCAATAAAAACTCACACCAGGAAAAGGTCAAAGTATGTAGGGCACTAAGGAATACCCCTTGCATACAAAAGCAATAAACTATATGACAATGCCCAATTGTTCCTAAATGTGATTTAGTCTCAGGAAAGCTGAGGAAAGTTTGAAATTGTCAACTATTATCAGTAAAGAAATGTCTTAGCTGCACTTGCTTCCAAAACATGAAACAGTGCCAAAAAGAGGATTTAATTTCTAATTAATTCCTAGAAATTACAGTTTTTATGGAAGCAGGATGAATAGTAGCATGATGATCACAATGGAAATTTCTCTCACAAGTACTAAAACTACATGATGAGGGAAAAGAACATGCAGCAAGCCTATTAACAAGACCCATCAAGATACAGAAAACCATGTTACACATTAAAATATTGATGCAGAAATGAAAATTCCAGGTAGACAACCAAAATACTGTAACAAAAGGCATAAATAAATAAAAACAAACCTATCAGAAGTATTCTGTACAGAGGAAATAAAAAAGAAAAGCAGTCTTTAGAGACTCTCCGGTGTTGAACAGTTAGAGAAATTTGCTTAGTTCTGGGCGCCTGATATGTTAATTAAATCCACACAACCCAGAAACATCAGATGATTAATTTTTAATACCGACACACGTGCTCCCTGCTTTCCGGCTGTCCCAGCAGCTCCGGAGAGGCCCCAGGCGCTGGGGAATCTCCCCCAGCCCCTGTCCTTCACTCGCACCTTGCAGGGGCAGCTCAGTGCAGAGCAGCTGCAACACGGCTACGAGCAGCGCTCGGAACAGCAGCATCTGTGGGGTTCCCAGCTTTGCTGAGGTTTACGCACTATAGCCTTTGTTGGTGTTGTCACAGTAATAGCAAATCACATAATAAAAACATAACATAATAACATAAAGTTCCAGCGTATCTGTTCTCTTACACTGTGCTGCATTAAGAAATGTTTCTGAGTTTTCAGAGCCCTCTGCAATATGTCAGCCTTACCTGTGCAGCTTGTCCTCCAGCAGCTCCATGTATTTTACCGCATTTGCTTTTACACTGGCCACTGCAAAGTAAAATCCAAAGTTAGGCAAAAGTATATCAGTAATTTCTGAACATCATCTCATCTCTTATGGTTTTACAAATATTGCTTGAAAACGGTAATTCCTCGACACTAGGCATATAGGGTTTTTTTGAATGTGTTTGTAAGGATAGATTTATGTCTTCACAACTTCTCTCAGAAGAAAATCTAATAACCACCTACTCAACATAACACAAAACAACAAAGATGTTCTTTCAGATGATCCTCAATAGTCCATCTTGGGCAAGAATGGACGGAAAAGTTAGTTCCCACTGGGAAAATGGACAACGTAAAGAATAATCATTTCACATTGTGACAAAAAAATGTTTTTTTTTAAAATTTTCCCTTTCTAACAGCCGGTTTCCTACACGAAGTCCACTAGGACTCTTTATCAGTAAGTCCTTTTTACATTATTAATAACTCACTATACATCAACCCCACATGGTTTACCTGAAAATACATTCTGCAGAGAATTGCTGCTGCTGTAGGCAAAGTTTGCTGCATGGACCCGATGGATGCCCTGTAAATCTAGCCATTGATCTCCTCCCACTATATTCTCTACCATGATTTATCTCCTCTTTGTGGAATCCCCTCAAAGGATACACACACTTGCGAGGAGTAGTACAGCTATGTCAAGAGGTTTTAGTGATTGGCATTCACTGTTCTTTGATCTCCTGACAAGGATATACCTATGTAAAGTGTCCGGATACAAGTAACACATATTAAACATTCCAATGTGCTCCTTGCTTTGCCCTTCTGTTTTCCCTTCCGAGTTCCACTCCAGCCCTGCCCCCTAAAATACAAAACTTCACACACTAAAGCCTAACTTGAAATCCTGGCATTGCCTGGATCAGCTGTTCCAAAGTTGCATACACATACACACACTTCCCTTATACAACTGTGTACAAATATAGCTGTTACTCAGATTGGCTAAACAAAGTATCCACCTCGATGCTCCAGCAAACGCCGCAGTTTTGTCATGACCTTTCTAATCCAGATCCGCTATCAAAAGACGTTCTGCAACCCAACAGCTGATGTGGAGCCAGAAGGATTAGGGAAGGATGTGCTGCACAGGGAGCTGCCTCCATTCATGGAGTCACTGCTCCACCTCGCTAGCAGAAGAGCGCTGGGGAACGCTGCACTAAAGGTTATATAAGGATTTCTCCAATGGCACTGCAGACTAAAATAAGTTTCTTTACCCAGTAGCAGAGTTTTGTAACAGCTACACAGCTTAGTAAAAGTTCCTGGCTTTACTGCTGCTCTTTTATTCCCTGTGCTTCCCGTGGAACTCCAGAGAGTTTTCCTTTAATGACGCACTACAGAGGTCCATAAACTAAACCCAGCTTTCCAAAGCGGCCTTTGCAAGCGTGAGCGCGCTGACCCGCGGTTCAGCAGCCCCTTTGATGGCAGATTGCTGCAAGGGCCACGGCCGCGGCACTTTCCATTCTCCTGCCATTGTCGCAATATCCTTGAACACCAGCTGTCACAACGCACAGGCTTATTCTTTCCCATAATAAAGTCCGTAGATATTAATAATTTTTTGGAGAGGGATAAGAAGAGGTGGAGAATCTGTTTCACACTCGCTTTGTTTCTAAGCGATATAGTGACTTATGTTACATGAAAGATAAACCTTGCTTTCAATTTCGCCCGCTGTGCTTGTCACTTTTTAATTGGGTATGATCTGATAGAGTAATTCTCACTTTCACAGTTCAGTCCTGCCCCTACATGCAATTGTACCATGCCCTTGAAGCACACAGCTTAAGAAATCAGCATTATTCAATGACAAAAAGTAATGCACAAGAACACACCACTAGTCAGAAGTAGGTCACTGAAAAGCTAGCGCTCATTTGGAAATCACGGCACATCACTAAACCGTACTCTCTCCTGCCAAATGTTTTAACTAAATTAAAAGAAATGCAAACTTTGCACTTGCAAAGAGAAAGCCATGCAGACTGGTTGGGTCTCCTTGCCTTCTTGTGTACGTAATCAAAAGATGTGCGACCTGGATATTTTTCTTGAAGGAAAACCTTGCTTAATCATTCTTGGGGGCTACTTTGTAACAAAGCACAAGCAGCATTGCAACAAATCCACAAACACTTTCGCCCTTTCAGATCATTCATTTGAAATAGAAGACACGCAACAAATTAGCAGAATTTAGTTTTAATTTAATGAATCTATTCACCATCACTTCAAAGCAAGAACATGTAGACTGTAAGCTCTGCATGCCTCAGATCTACCTAAAGAAGTGCTAGAAGACAGATAAAATAATAATAATAATGAGATTTTCTTCTGCATAAGCAGTCCAAATGGTTTATTTTTATACTTAAGTGAAAGAGATTGATTTTTCCATCAGTTCTCTGAGGATTTACACGCTTTGCTCTTATTGGCCTTGAGGGGAATTATTAAAATAAAAAAATATAAATACTTATAGAAGATCAGACACCAGGATGTTTGCTAAGATTAACTTTTCCTGTAAAGGATTAATGGATTAAAAGTGATTCAGCATTTCTTTTATTTTGTCATATAATGTTTTTCCTCCTCCGTTCTCCCAACAAAATCCAGCCTTACCACCAAACCTGGTCAGATGGAGCTGAGGGTCACCCACAAACTTGGGTGGCCCTTTCAGTTGTTGCAGAGCAAAAACGTGACATCTTGAAAGCCGTGTAAATCTCTTCCAATAATTAAACTAGAGAGTTTATAGAATAAAGAGTGTGGCCTAAATCCATGGCCGAAAACCAAAGGATGGAGCAGCTGAAATTGCTGCCAGCAGCTCTGGACCCTGCACTGCAGACCTGTCACACATGACCTGCTCACATCGCAAGCCTATAGCCTATACCATTTTTCTACAACCATTACATTCCTTTTCAAGTACTTTATTAGCAAAGGAAAGTAAGATACTCACTAATTTTGATTAAATTTTTATCTGACTTCAGAAACTCAGGTGAGATTTGGTTCTTTTTAACAGTGACATAAAAACTATATAACTGCATGGACATGGATGGACCTATATGGGTTAAACATAGAGGGCTGAGTCTAAAAGCCCTCTGTGTTTAACTCAGATTTCTGACAGATTTCTGGGGTTTAAGTGTATAAATAACTATTAATGCTAAAATAAAAAGAAAGCACATCATTAGTTAAAAGCTAAAAATACCTGACAGCAAGAGAAAAACCCAAAGAACAAGCTGTGAGTTAAGAACAACAGCCTCTTTCCAGTTCATTATTCCTGGGGAACTTAACTGAAGAGGAGAGAATAGGATTAGAGAAAGGAAAATAGGTGGTTCAAGACAGACATACAAAAGGTCCTAAAAAAGCTGACATCCTGGGTCAACTCAATCAACCAAACTCCTTTCTGGTTCACTGATTATCTTTCAATAATGAAGTAAATCCTGAGATGTGTCGTTATGACCTGTCTCTTCTACTGATTGTGCTTTCTTCTAAGGAATCTACTCATCTTTTAAGCATCATTATTGAAGAGCTCTGTATTAGTCCAGAGAAATTAGTGTCTAAGATAAGGTCATCTAAACCAGTCAGAATGAGGCCAAAATTCAGGAGACTAGAGAAAGGTGAATTGCAGAAAGAACGTTGGTACCAAATATCTGTGATACTAAATCTCTACATTTCTTCTGCTGGAACTGCACTTCATGTGAATGCAGCTGGGCATTCCTATGCAAGGGCTGCTAGGTAGCCTGAATTTCTTTGGAGGGAAGAAAGTCTGCAGCAGCTGCTGAGGCAGAGCTGGGTGATCTGGCAATGTTGATTTTATCCTAGTCCCAGCCCACTAGAGGACAGTGGGACTCTTGGGAATCTCTTGTTACATGTCATTGTAATGCTCATGCAACTCTTAGAGGGAAGCAATATATTGCATCTTGCCCATAGGAGGATTTCAGCCAGTGGCTTCATTCAGGTTGCTTCTCCAGACCTAGAAGGACTCCTGTCCCGACATGGAGGGGCAAATCTTTCGATAAGTGAAAACCAAAAAATAAAGGATTTAACTTGAGCACCACTGACACACAATACTTTGCCCACTCTTACTCTAAATGCTACACTATCAGGTTTTGCTTCATACTCCCAATCATTGATTTTTTTTTAATAATAAAAACACAGGGAAAGAAAAAGAAATGCAAACTGGTGGAGCACAAGACAGAAAATCATTTTCCAACTCAGGTTGCACTGGCATAGGAAAAAGGGTAAAGTAAAAAATGCACAACTTCCTTAATCTTCCTTAAGCAGTTCCTTGTGGGGCAGTCCTTACTCCTTACAGCAGAGATCTACTGTTACCTTTCCCTCAAACATGTACGACACCCAAACAGGAGCGAGGGTGAAGTCCAGCCCCTGGTCAAGCTGGGATGGGTGGACACTGCAGTACCAAGGACAACCCGGCTTCTCTCATTAGCTGAGAAGCGGCCAGGTACAGCTCATGTGGAGAGATGGCACAGTTTCACACATAGCAGAAGCCAGAAATGAACGAGCCCTTCGATTGTTCATGGCAGGATCTCCATTTGCTTGTTCCTCTGCCCCCTCAGCTCCCATCTTATTTTCAGCAGGCTTAATTTGCAGGCTTTGCTGTAACTTAATGAATTTTGAGCTGACATTGACACTCACAATGAATCAAGCAATACCTTGACTTTGATGTGAAAGATTGCAGCCAGACACATATGGCTATAAAAATTACTGATATCAACAGAGAGGCCAGGTCTTGCCCTCAGGTTAGATGTTAGGACAGATAAAAGATATAGGAAATTTCAGCATAAACAGAAGTTTGACAGAGACATAAAAACCTGAAAACTACATCTTACAAAGATATCTTACAAAGAAGCACTAGCAGTACTGCCTGTACCAACTTAAATAGCTACCTTTTTGGGCACAGCATAATCCGCTTGCAGAGCAGGCAAGAGGGCAGAGAAAAAAAACCCACTCTGCATAAAAAGGCACATTTGAAAAACCTGACATTCCCAGAAATTACCTCCTGAACCTTCTGCATTGTATGTGGTATTTTCCATCCATAAAGAGAGGTGACCCTGCAAGTTCAGTGATGATTAAATTGCCTACATTGAAGGACATTACCATAGCTTCATATGTATTTTAAGCCTCTTCAGATTTTTGTAAAACCTAGCAAGCCAGACACATGGTAGTTCTTCCTGTGCTACATGTGGGAGACAGCAGGCGAGAAATGGCAGTTACTTTCTCAATACTCTCAGTAAATAAGCTGCCTTTAAAAAATGCCAGCTCAAATTTTAAGCATTGCTTTTATTAGTATTAAAAGAAGCAAACTGCTTCTAAATTAAAAGGACTGGAGGTGAAACACTGGGACAACAGTGACCAGAGCACTAAAGCAACACAGCAACAGACTTCCCTTGCTGTTTTAAGAGGCTATATAAAGAATAGGGAGGGAGATTAAGGCAGAGGGTTATGAAGTGATTAGTGGAAAACCACCCAGCGACCCAGTCACCGGCCTGGAAGGGGCCTCCAGGCCTCCCACCGCAGCGCAGGCCTCACTGGTGACCACGGGCCTTGCACGTGCTGCCTCGCTCGTGACCATGGGCCTATTGACCACGTCTGGCTGCTTTTCACATGTGCAGCTCAACAACTGCAGGTGGTCTACTTGGGGTACATCAAACAGCTTCAAATTTAATGCAGACCTGGGGAAAGAAAAACACAAACAAAACAACAACAACAATTCAGGTCTCTCCATGTGCTTAACACGGTTAGGCACCCTTATCCGTTCTGGAAACCTGGACTCAACTTCAAATTATTTTGGTGCTTTGCATTTCTAAAAGAAATAGGCCAAACTCTCCCAGAAAGGTTTTCTTTATTATAGACAGGTTTTAAATTCTTTCAAATGAATTAAGACGTGAGATATTCTTTAGCTTGAGTGTGACTACATGGTGCTGGACAGCATACTGAGGAATATTGTCAAGAGACCAAAGCTTTTGAGTTTTCATATATGTAAGGTGAGGTTTGACTTTTACTTTCCCTTCCCATCACATGGATGAGTCCCTCCTAACTGCTTGGCTAGTTCTCTTCAAGCCACTGTTTTCTTAGAACATCATATAAACATTTATCAGTACATATTAATGCTCAGTGTCCTGTCCTCTCAAAAAAATATGATGAAAGCTTCATTTTTTTCTTCCTTTCTCCACTGACCAAAGGGAGTGAATGAAGTGGGGAAATAGAATCAACCTACATTTTCTTCTCGCTTTCTGCTACCTAGTTTTGCTCCCTGCCTGTATGTAAGCAATTTAATTTCTTTGCTGACCATCTGTTTTCCCGCCCTGCAACAACTTCTAAAAACCTCTTTCTTTTCTCTCATTTCTCCTTGCAAAGCAGAGGCCGGGTATCAAGGAGAGCCATGTGTCCAGTTCGGCCTCTGCGGATTGTCAGCAATCACAAGAGCTCATCTGGAAACCATTATCCAAACTAAAAGACAAACAGACTCGACATGTGCACAGGCACCAAAAGTCTTAAAACCTGCTACTCACATTGCCACAACCTTTTTTTCCTGAAAGTAAGATTTATTTTAACACTGTTAGATAAAACAAGAATGCCTGGTATTAACAGTTTATATAACTATTCAAGGCAAATGACAGAGAACTATTAGGTTATATGCAGTAGCTAAGCCCCCTGGCAATAACTACGAACATCTAATACATACACTATGAAAAGTCAGAACAACTCAGAAGTATCTGAGGAGACGAAATAAAAGACAAGTGAAATCTTGATTTAAGTTTTGGCCCAGCAGGATGCCTCACTGCTGACAGGGATGATCCTATGTCACAGCAGTTAATAGTACCAAAGTTTCTAAAATACACCATGGCTGTTATAAATTCTTTTCATGGTGGATGTTCTCCTGAACTTAAATATTCAGTATTACACCTAATGATTTAGACCATAGCCAACCAATAAATTACACCGAAAGTGTAACCCACTTTGGCTTCTAAATTTAAGTCACAAAAGAAATCAGAAATAGAGAGATCTCTTTAAACCATTCCAAACTCTCCAGAAATCTGTCCTAAAGTAGAGGACTCCGCACAATCTCCTAATATTGCTACATGTCAGCCCCACGCAGTGGCCACTCAGGCTATGCAACCTAGTGAGAATCCAGGCACCCACACAGCGGCACATCCGGGAGGCATCCACAGCACAAGGATGAAATATGCTTTGTATTGCAGTGAATACATTCACTTAACACAGAAACTGTTTGTCTGCAAGACCTTAGGATATAGAAATACAGCACAACAGCACAAACTGGCAGAATTTTCTCTCAGATACTGCCATGCTGCTACTAAAAGAGATGAAAGGGAGAGATGAGTACAAACATAGGAGCTTTGAAAAGCAACAAAACGAAAAAAAAAGTGTTACAAATGGCCAATGTTAAAACTAAAAAAAAACCCACCACACTTATTTTCACTGCAGTAGAACAAATGGCTACTAAGACATCTATTCCTTAGAGTATTTTAAAGAAAGAACAGTGGAGCTCAAAGCTGAACGTTAGAAGCAATACAAATTGCAACAGCTGTGACAAAAAAAAAAAAAAAAAAAAAAGGAATATTCAGCATGGTGAGCTATTTTATTTTTAACAAACTGAACTGAAAATAAAGCAGGGAATTCTTACACTAACATTTACTTACAAAAGATAATTGCAAATAGCATTAACTTGAATTTTTAATGCAGATGTAGAGAAGGAGAAAGTTAGTCCCACAGAGCCTGATGCACGTCAGTTTTCAGAAATTTTTCATAAACCACTTGGTCACTGTTGGCTGTACTAGGCCTGTTTCCTGCAACAGGAGTGTTTTTGATGGACTGCTTTACATCTTTTTCATGTTTAGGGCTCCTGTAAGCAGTCCATCAAAACACTGAGCAGAGCCTGTTCTGTACTCACTCCAAGGACAAGGACTAAAGCAGACAGTTTGAATATATCACTTTCCTTAATCTTGACCAGTCTTTGTCCTGACATCCTAACACGAGTGTATGCAACCTGCACAGAACTGCTGGGGAGTTTCAGGAAGCTCATCCATTACTCTTCAGCTATACTTGACATTAATTTAAACATCCCAGTTTTGACCATGAACACAGGAGTCATGCCTAAAAAGCATCTTGGCTATCAGCGTCCAGCTTTAAGCTGCAATAAGGGTTTGCAGAATGAAACTGAGAACATTTCAGAAGTTGAGTCGAATAGAGGTAGCTATAAGAATATGTGTACCAAGAGCCCATATTAATCCTGAGCAGCTAAAAAAGCAGTCACAGATCCAAGTGAACTCTTAAGTGGGCAGACATTTTTTGAATGTCTTTCAAGACAGGACCACTAATTTGACTTAAAAATAACACTTACAGTATAAAATCAGTATTAATTTTGCTATTAACTTCCAAGTGCACAACTGTAATACACTAAAGCTCTTGAAAAAGACAGCTTTAATATCACTAAGTTAAGGTGGTCTCAATGAAGGGATTTCTCATAAGCACTTTTTATAAATGAGTTGTACATATTTTCAACTGCACAATTAACAAGGTATTCTAATGTCATTTCAATGGAAGATAAAATCTGTTACAGTGCAGATTATCATATAATTTCCTCCTATGTCATTCTGCAAACTATTTTGCATTTTTTTTTCTTGACATCCTTTCCTGTCAACAGAGCCAGAGACATCTGCACTTTCCCCTCATCAGGATAAACCATAAAATATTTTAGCTGGCTGCTAACCTTTTCACCAAAATAAAAAAAAAAATAAAAAAAAACCCACCTTATTCATACTTTGCTTGGAGAAACATAGACTAAAGTAGCCCTATTACCAATCCAACATCTTTTTCTGGATTGAAACTGACAGTTTCTGCACCAATGGAAAATCTCTTATCTGAATTAAATCAGAGAGCTCTGCATGAGAAAAGTCCCTAAAAGAAGAGATTTAATGTTTTCTCAGCATTACTAGATAAGTAGGATAAGTGGATTCATTCTTCTAAAGTAGCATAATGCTTAATGCAGTGGTCTCATATTAAGTTTTTTTGTTTGTTTCACTGTATATACCCATTTCTGCTGTAGCTGACCCTTTTTATGAATTTTTAACATGATCCTCTTTTCAATACATTTTGTTTGTTGTGTTACAAGATCCCATACCCTAGCTGTCTCTTTCTCTGGCTCTTAAGTCTATGGAGCTTCTCTCTTTCATTTTCCCCTTCTTCTATTTTCTTTCCTTATCTGACTTTCAAATTCAAAACTTTAAAGTTCCTGTCAGCTTTCCTCCTCCACTTCAGCTATAAATCATTCATTACCACAGGGTGTTTTACTTCTGGTTTTCCTCTTCATACCAAACTTGCAGTATTTGAGTTTCTGTGAGCAATGAAAACTTCTAACAGAGTCTAGAGTCTACAAGTCCCAAGTTGGTAATTTATGGGCACTTTACTGATCATTCTGGTGATTTTGAAATAACTTCCCAATGGCTGATGTAGATTCCTTCTACAGTAGTTTCGTTTAACATGTTCTAATAACAAAAGTTCTTCAGGTATAAATTCAGCTTGGTTTAACTTAAAGGACCCAAATTATTTTTCAATGGACTTTTCAAAAAGTTTTAAGAGACTCAGTTTTAAAAAGATGAACTAGATATCCTGTCCTGGTAAGTTAAAGGTCCTAAACTTCAGGACATCCCAAAAGCCACAGTGACAGCAATGGCAAAAGTCTGCAGCTGCACCAAAATGCATGTAATTTTATGTTCCTTCCTCATTTTTCTCTTCGCACTTAGGTGTGAGGGGAACAATAACTCATACTTCTCAACTATCCACTCTCGGGACAAAATAATCCACTCTTTAGACAATATTCACTTATTTCTTTTCTACACTTTTGTGGAAAAAGTGGTAAGGTAGACAGAAGAGAGCCAGGCCACCACAGCTGGATCACATCAGTCTTGCACTACGAGGCCCAGGGAATTAAATTTTCCACCAGTCTCACAGCCTGAGACTTGAGTTTCCCGCCCAGATATCCAGGCCAGTTTTGGGGCTGCTGGCAGTGTCGTAGAGGCAGCCTGCCCAGGAAGGGATTTTCGAAGTGACAGAAAGGGAAATGAATGACCTTGAGTAGGAAAGAAGTCATGATGTTGAGTAGGCTGAAAGGTGTTTGCTGGCAGCAATGAGCCCAAGGGGAACTCTATGGCCCTTTAGTGCGAGCTGGAAGGCAGCTGCTGAGCCCATGGCAGCCTCCTTGCTCGGGGCAGGTCAGAGCCGCTCCGGTCTGCACAACACCCTGGCCATGGAGCCAGCTGGTTGCTGTGCTGGTTAGCTGAGTGACTGGGATAATTAAACAGTCAGCCTGGGCTTTTCTATTTATTTCTTTAAATTGCATTTTAAAGGTGGCCAGAGCAGTTAGCGCTTATTAGGAATGGACTTGTATCGCCTCCTATGTTTATGTTAACTTGAGGAGTATGCAATAGTTTAGCTGACCTTTAAGGTCTTAAATAGATTTTGCTGCTCTCACCTGGGCAAACTGCAGAAAGAAGTGCTTACACAGCAATGCTGCCACAGTTAGATCACAAGAGGCATTTTCTAAGCTGTTTTTGCGTATTTTAGCTTTGAAACTTCCAATAATATCACTAGGGGTACCACAGCTAAATCCCCAAGCAACACTTTTGGAAGATGAAAAATAGGATAAACTTACACTTAAAGGAGATTAGAAGAAAATACTTCTTATACCATTTTCCATGTAACATCATAAGCCTTAGATTTACAGAAATACAGAATCATTTGGGGGAAATAAATGATTCACTGGGTATCAGTTTTTCCATCCAATTAGGCTGGGCAGCTATGCTGAGTGTGTCGCACATACCCAGGCTTTACCTGTCCCTCCACAGCGTGTATATATTAAACACAAGTTAAGACTTCTGGGTTCTCAACTTTGTTGATTTTACATTCCCCTTGGGATTTGAAGTACTGTTTTTTTTTAATTATTTTTCCTCTACTCATCCACATTATTGAATGACAGTAAGAACGAGCGCAGAACCATTGTACAAATCCCAGTAGGAACCATTCATAGTTTGCTAATAGGATGTTATATTTGCATAACCAAGTTCAGTTCAAAGCACACTGTGTAAATTAGCTCCAAGGGTTAGTACCACAAATCTAAAACTAGAATATCAGGTCAATTAGCACAACTCTAAGGCACATTAGTTTGGGTGAAAATATGAAAGGTATTATAAACATTCTGGGAAATCAGCTCCCTTCTTGGGGTAGGAGCCTCCAGAATACATCTGCTTTGGCCTCTGGAAGAGACCAAGATGCCGCAGCTCAGAGTGGCGCTGATTGCTGATAAGCAGAGCTGGCCTCCTGTAAAGGAGACAAAAAACTAACTTTCCAGAGGAGTAGGAATCCTCAGGAATCCATGGAAAGGCTTCCTTCCCATCCCAATTTAAAAGAAAAGGTACAGTAAAATCTGGAGGATCGAGAGCTTCACATAGAGGGTATTTCTTACATGAAAATATAATAAACACAGAAAAAGATATGTAGTTTCTACCATAAGGATAAAACTAGCAGTCAGGGCCACAAACACTGACCAAAAAATTCACAATTGAATGATGATGGAAGGAGGCATGCAATAAATTAGGGTAGGGTATTCCCAGTATTGTGCACACTATGGATCACTCTTTGGGCAAACACCACATTATACATTTATATGTATTTTTTCATACACACAAATATATGTGAGGGCTTCTGGCAAGCCCTGCAAGAAGTGAATGTGATATATGCAGAACCAGAAAGGTAGAAAGAAGTAAAAAGAGATACCAGAAAACAGCTTTGGATGTTTGAATCAAGCATGTTTGTAAAGTACTACTGGTTCCATGAACATGGAGAGTTAAATAGCTGAAACTTCCTGGTGGATGAAGTGGTAAAACTAAAGGGATCTGTCTCCATGAGGCACTCCGCAAGCTTGTGGGGAAAGAGCAGCACGTGAATACCTAACAGATTCCAGCCCACCTGCAATGCAAACCTCTGTGGGAAACAGAAAAGAGGCTTTTCTTGAACTATAAATAGTAGGCAAAGATTTATGAACACTCAACTTAGAAAAAGATATTTTATACAGAAGACAGTGATGAAAGAGAGATCAGAAATTATAGTTAAATTGGAAAAAAAATACTCAGGGATCAGAAAGGAATCATTATATGATGCCTACTACCATGTTATCACTCAACAGCAAAAAACAGATAAGAAAGAATGCCCTGAAAAGGAAAAAATATTTGCTATAAGTGCTTCTGAAACCAGCTAGAGTTTCACAAATCAATAGCCTGCTTATTATATCTGCTTATTCAGCAGCACAGGAAGGTGCAGATTAGTTTTAGCAGGATTAGATTACAAGCACAAACGAATTTGCAGAAGGAGAGAAGCAACACATTACTTCAAGATTCAGCAGAACCTGTGATAAAAATTTTGCCTTTTAAGGACTATTCATCTGAATGTGAATTCTCCAAATTTCCTATGATCAACTCCTGAATTATTTTATCTCAGTTCCAGCTATTTGTTTCAATTTTCTCCTCTTTTCACCAGATTCTTCATGGCGAATACTTCTTTCATCTAGTTTTATATCCGTTAAAGAGAGAAACCACCTCACATTTATTCTTCAGAAATAAAAGTCTATTCTCTATTTTTGTATCCACACAGAAACACCCACCAGAACTTTCTATATGACATTTACAGACATACAAATTTACAGGAATGTGTGTCAGGTTTCTCAGGATGCATCTATTGAGGGACAGGAAAAGCATGGGAGGGGGCGAAAAGAGCTTCTCCCTTTGCTTTCTCTCTGTTTCTCACGAGACTGCCAATCTCACAATTCTTCCCTAATAAGTCAGTGCTGTAATCATTACTCTTAATTACGTATTATTTCAATTTTTAACATTTTCATGACTAAATTACCCAAAGAGAAAGGAGAAGTCCAGAAGGGAACAATTCCCTAAGAAAATGTAGTTAAGTAGTAGCAATTAAGCACTGACATTCGAGGAAGTTGTGAGGCAGAATTGCTTAACAACAATTCATCTCAAACGATCCCAGAGAACGGAGGATTTTTTAAATTGCTTCAGTCTCTGTGGTCTTTGCAGCAGATACTTAAAGAGGGTGCGACACAGCAATCACGAACAGGAAGTGAGCCCTGCTCCACTAAAACTGCAAGTGCCACACGTCATCAAACGAAAACAGAGCTGCCTAAATTTGATTTCTGCCATTATATCCTTGCTCAAA
>JAUBOD010000433.1:3679441-3690485 GCA_032353885.1 Nothura maculosa | reverse complement strand
GTCCTGGAAGCCAGACACACGTGTAAGGACTGCCAGGTTCCGATGGCAGAGCAGAGCTGCCAAGCTTATGTTGAGCAGGGAGTGGAGGAGCTGACAAAAATGAAGTATAACGGAAGGCAACCCTTACATAACAGCTTCTGTTGCCCTGTCATAAAAATAAGCTTGTATTAAGAATTGTCTACTAAGAATCGTTTTTGATAAACCTTTCATCATGTGACTTTTGAAGTTTCTTATTGGGAAAGGTTGACCTGAGAAATCACCACAATAAAGAAACAGTACAAATCATGAATAAATGTGCTAAGAAATTATTGATCAAGATATTAAATGACATTGTATTTTTTAATTGATTTCATTTTGAGAAAGAAAAGAGAAAGAAATCATCTTGATATTCCTTCAGTTCTGAATGTGTTACATTGATACATCTCACCTCATCTATAAAAAAAAGTCAGTATTTTACCATTGCCAA
Organism: Nothura maculosa; assembly: GCA_032353885.1. Lineage (NCBI taxonomy): Eukaryota > Metazoa > Chordata > Aves > Tinamiformes > Tinamidae > Nothura > Nothura maculosa. The sequence continues at coordinate 3,690,019 of JAUBOD010000433.1, read as the reverse complement.
CTCTGTTAAGAACACTTGTGTTTGACCTAAATCGGTGAAGAAACAGACTCTGCATTTTCTTTGTTTACTTATAGCATACCTTTTATTTCTAGTGAAAAGATATGCCACTCTCAAGTACATTTTTTATGATGGACTTGAGTTTTCCTTGAGAGCAACTTCATCCTCAGAAAGAGCACAATGATGCAAAGGTTCTTTAGACAGAAGGAAAATATACAGGCATCCTGATAGGCTATAAAACCTTTCCACAAGTTTCTGCTGCTTTTTTAAGACTCTTAAATTACCTCTGGTGCTGTGGATTGGGTAATCACAGCTCTCCAGATGTGGGGGAAGGGACCAGATGGACAACAGGAATTAAAAAAAAAAAAAAAAATCTTTCCCTGTTCAAAAAAATCTATTTCAGGAACTCTTGCTAAGAGCATGGAAGCAGCAATGCACTTTGGCTGCAATTATGGGAATTCTAGCTGGTGGGAACCACAGCTATTTCAGATCAAGGCATTTCAGAGAAAAGGCACAGCTTGTACGTCTGGACTGTGTTCAAGCCTGTAGCAAACACGCTTTGTGCCAGTACAACTGCTGAAACAACGTGAAGATCCCCATTTTTGTCCGAGACAGGGATACGTGTGTGTCTTCTAGGAGCAGAGGACAAACTCCCTCTGGCAGTACCAGCTTGTGGAAGAGCTCTGCAGGGGCTGTTATTCCCTGGCAATATCCCACCCAGCTCCGGGGCAGCCCCATGTTCAGGACACGCTTGGAGGCAGCTGTCCCCACAGGAGGGCTCCCCAGCAGCCATGGCGCCCTCCTCACTCAGGCAGCTTCCCACCTTCAGAGGGCCCCTTTCGCTGCCGGATCCCCCAAACCCAGGGGCGCCGTTCAGCAGAGAGGGCTGCTGTCTCACCATTTTACAGGTACATTCATAACCCCTAAAAGGCCTGGGGAGTGTTGGCCAAGAGGATTCGAGGTAGAGATGGAAACTGAATCTTAGAGTCCAGCTGTTCACCTTACTGCTCCAAACAACACTCCTGGCCTATACCTGTTAAGCACGTAACCAACATTAAGGCTATTTCTCTAATGGATGAAACCACATCCTACCCCTCAGCTGTGAAAGAGGACACCCTGCATCCCGTGCCTCAGGTGACAGGGCAAGGCATGGTGTAACCCCAGGCACCACAGTGACTTTGGAGGCTCTCTAGGGACATCCTCAGTGCCAGAAACAGCCAGTGCTCAGCAGATTGCAGATCTGGTCTCCTCCACAGCAATATGCAACCAGGCTGCAGGCTGGTTATGAGCAGCAAGGCCTGCCAAGGGCACCTCGCACTCGCCTCAAAGCAAGGGTGTCACTTGGAGAGGTCAAGGCGAATAGTTAACAGGCTGGTACGCACTATAGCACACTCATACACTCTCACCTGCTCTTTTCCTCTCAGTAGGATGCTCTCTGGGCTGCTATTTCATTTCTAGCCACTTTTCTTCAAAAGCCTGTTAAGAAAGATGTTTCACTTACCCGCAGTTGCAGCCTCGGTACCTGCATGGACTACAGAGTTCCCTACAGTGTTAGGGACATCTGCCTTCACCCAGAAACCACATGCTGATCATCTGCAGCAAAGACGGCCCAGCAGAGAGGGACACCTTTGGGGAAGGGGGCACATAGAGGCAGACATTAGCATAGGGACTGCTGCAGACAGAGGCGTTAGCAGCTACCACAGTGGTTCACCTTGGACCTCAAACACAAAACTGCATGATTTTTGGAAGCAAGGGGGAACACAGTGAGATCTCATAGCAAAACCAAAGTCCTCTTTCTGTTCTTCGTGGACATTAAGCTCTGTGCTTCTTTGAAAGATGAGCTCATCTAAATAACTTCAACAGAATTCTTTTCAGCAGCATTCCTTAACACGCTTCAAGCTCAACGTCACCATCCCTTCACACATTCACACGGCCTGCACAAAGGAAGGCCATTCTCAGTGGGAACAGCTAGTGCTAGTGCTGCATCATCCCGGCCCTGCACCTCAGAAAGCAGTTATTTGTCAGAGGGTTTAAAGGGGAGCACCCAAGGCAAGCACAGGCCCAGCGTTACTTTCACATAATGTTGAGTTAGATTTCTTTCTGTTGCTATCGGTTTTCACATTTCCCTATGTCAATTAAAAATTTTACACATTTAACTTTGATAAATGTATATCTCATTTATTAATGTATCACATCAAAGAAAAATCAAAAACCCTTGAAAAACCTTTCTGTTTTGCTCCAGTTAAAATATTTATTGATTTATGATTGAAGCAAAGAGGAAAAAAAGCTTAAAGAAGAAATGCAACAAAAAACATAAAAAAGGGGAGAATCCACCTTAGCAAAACCAAGCAGCTCCACCTCAGACTTAACTTGGTAGAAAAACAAAGCATACAAAAAAAAAGCACTCAAATGAATCTTTGGAAAAAAAAAAAAAAAAAACACAAACCAAGCCTGAAATTTAGGTCTATATTATCTAGGCGCGACATTCCTCACTAGAAGAGAAAGGATATCCCTCCATGCGGAAAAGGTTGGCACACGCTTCGAGAAAGAGAGCATTGCTCCTCCACAGCCATTATAGATTTTCCAGTAACAACAAATTTTAAGTAACAACTTTGGTGATGCAAAGCACTTGGTGATGTCAATAAAGCTCTGCTTCAAAACACAGAAATATCCACATACTTCAATATTTCATAAAAATAATTTGAGGAACAAAGAGCAAAACTCTCAATTTTTACGGAAACAAAGCCCTTTCATCCCAGGATTTAACAGCACTAGCTCATCTTTTCTATAAAGGCTGTATCAGATTCATCCACAAGAACATCTGAACAAATTACTGGCAGGTTGAGGCATCGCCGACTGAATTAAGGAGTTCAAAGAGATGATGCTCACGCTACTATTGCTGGAGAAAGAAGCAGAAATCTCTTTGCCTCAATCACAGCTCCTTTGTCCACCTGCACATGACTCCCTAGAGGCCTCCTGCTTCCGCTCCTGATGAGCATTCACCGCGCTCAGTAGGTGACCAGCACAAGAAGATGTAACAAGGACGGAGCCGGGGGTCTGAAACCTGAACTACCGTCGTTGGCAGCCCAGGCAGAAGGGGCAGCCCAGTGCAAAGCGGTGTCGTTCTGGAGCTCAGCTGAAATGCTCAGAATTAGTTCAAAGGAGATAGCAAAGCCATGGAAAGAGTCTTCGTGTTTAATATCCCCAACGCTATACTCAAACTGCAAGTAGTCGCAGATGGATTTATGATTATAATAATTTTCAGAAGGAGAAAGCCAAAATTTTCTTTAGTCAATAATACAGTTCTCTGATGAAACTTAAAAATGTATGAGTCTCCATAGCATTAATCCATTTCTTTGAGAACAGCACTATATTATTAATATTGCCTTTACTTCATGTATTTTTTTAAATTAAGTAATAAAACACAATTATTTGCTACAAACACTCTAGCCACAAAACTAGACAAAAAACCTAGTGCAATTCAAATACAAATTACTTTTTCAATTTAAGTGCTTAAAAACATCCAGCAGAAGTATAAACCAAAGAAAAACTTTCAGGTCAAGTGAGGATAACTTTATCCCTCTTGTTAATAAACAAGCCCTTTCACATCTTTCCTCAAAATAAATTTTATCTGGTTAACACAAACAGCACTGATATGGGAATTATCACTGGGACAAACCCCAGTGATAACGTCCTCCAATATGGGATCATTGCTAGCTCATCTCTCCTTTGTTTTCAACTAAGCTAAACTAAGAACTCTACATGTTGGATGCGGAACATCCCAGTGCAGAACATCTTCAACCCAGAGTCTTGGTTTAACATCACACTCCAATACAGGGTCAGAAGAGTCGCAGAGACTGTGGATGTTAGGGTACAAATGTGCGGATTAGACGGGACAAGGTCCTGGCTGCAATGACGGTGATGGGGATGGAGTGATGAGTTTCTAGTTTGTGGTTTTAGGATGTCCAGAATCCTCTAGTCCTTGCCTGGAAACGTCCAAATAATTTAGCTCTCTCTTGCTATGTTACAGAAAGTAACGAAGGCAGTAAATGCAGTTTCAGACCATTCACTACACATAAAAAAATGAGGAGAAAGGAATTAGAACAAAACGCCCATCAATGCTAACATGCAACCTCATAGCTAAGCAAAGACCTTCCTCCTGTGACTGAAATTAAGCACCTTTTTTTTTTCAACTGGTGATCATATTTAGTAAGAAATGTCTCAGCCCATGAAGGTTTAAAGATGCTGGGGAAGATTTTACCTGCATTCTCTGTTTCCCAGTTACTCCATTCTTCTGCACCATAGTGTCGGCTGAAAGAGCACTAATAAATATAAATCCAAACTTTGTTCTTTGTAGGCATCTAGTCTATGGATTCCATACTTGAATTTTTTTCCCATTCTTAAGAGGCACAAGTGAAGGGCCATCACTTCTCCCTTACAGCTCTTTTTCTTTAGTCTTTGCTGTGGTAGTGCTGTCAAAGTTATGAATGCTGAATTTTCAATAAATGCTAAGGCAAATCTCATTTCTCTTGGAATAAAGCTCTATAGTTTTAGTCCAGTTATAATTATTATGCAAATCTCTCGACTCTGCATGGTTACCCAGCTTAGAACTCATTACAGATTCATTATAAACACAGTAGCTCTATCTTCTCCTTCAGATATTTTGAAATTTAATAATTACCATGAACTAGGGGATAGTGCTGCAATATCAACATTATATTCATCACAAAGCTTTTGTGCTGGTGCACTGGATTCTTTCATGCTTAATTTGTTATTAATCATACTTTTCACTACAGTCAATGCTGTGTGTTTTTTGTATATTAAAAAAATACCACTGAAGGTATCCCTTATTACAAAAAGCTTGCCTAACTCATTTCACCCAAAATATTTAAAAATACAAGACAACAAGCAAAAATGAATTACTCTTCAGACTATCCTTTTTACAGGGCACAGAAAAATTCAGAAGGGACCAATGTTCTGAGATCAAGAGGGACAGGGTGACTTGGCAGCCAGCGTGAAAGGTGGCAGTTGTCTCTCCCACGTGTTGTACAGATGCTGAGGTGCAGGAAGCAACTAGTGAGCCAGGACATGGAAGTGACAGGACCAAGTGTAACATCATGCTTACGTTCATGGAGGTAATAAATCCAAACTAAACTGCAGAAATAAGAAGCACTTCCAATGTATTTAAGTCCAAAAGTAAACTACAAAGGCACTTCAAAATTATAAAAAGTTACAGTTTATGTGCTTTGTTGTTGTTTAAGCCTGGAAATGTTCCAGGTTTCATTAATTTTGAGGTTATTACTACTATTATTGCAGGTGGCGACAGTGAAATCTCGCAGGTGAGTAGGAGTGGGTGATTCAGAGGAATGTTCACAGAAAAATTGATGACTTGATGCTGCCTCTAAAAATGGAGGGGATTTTAATTGTGTAAAATTGACAGTGATGAACAACAAAGACAAAAAACAGGCTCCTGCTGTGGACATGAATTATGCTTAACTAATCAATGTAATCAAATGCATAAAAAGTCTTCACACTGGCGTCATTTCCCAGGAGAGGACCAGAAAGCCTTCTCCTTAATATAGGGAAGCAGCAAAATTAAAAACTTGGGGAGAAAAAAAAAAGCAGCATTACAATCTCTACTTCCTTGTCATTCTGGTAGGCAAAGATGATGACAGGATTCTGCTATGGCCTGTTTTGAAACCCCACAACAGCTTCATCTGTTACAATCTCTTTTGTTGTTCCAGATAAATGAAAAGGACATCACAAGAGGTACCTAAAACCATTCTGAGGGCAAACTAGAGGAGAATAAAAGCAACCAAGGCAAGCTCCGTCTAAAATGCTGATAGCACCCAAGCTTGGAAATTGTAAAATGAACTTAAGCAAAATTCCATTGCAAAGATGCTTTTCAAGCAATACAAATATGCTGAAGACTGGGAAAAAGAAGAAAAGGGAGGAAAGATTCATTCAGCACTTTGTGTGTGAAAGGAGTGGTCTGTACTTGTTTACATCTGTACCAAGCTGTGCAGTGAGAACTACTCAGAGGCACAGAACTACTGTCCAAGAGCACCAATTAAGGATAAAAATGGATTCAAAAAGAAAAAAAGAAATATTAAAACATTTTTTTTTCTTTCTTAACAAAAAAAAAAAGGAGAGTATTGGAAGGTCTGCAAAAAAAAAAGCTTCATACATGATCTATGCGTGTGGCAGCAATAAACAGCCTAAAATTAGCTATCTTAGTAACTTAGTGAAGCGTGCTTCTGTGTTAATAATTGAATTCTAATCTCCTCCTCCTCCTCAAATTTCCCCAGAGAGATTTCATAACATAACTTCATTGGGAAGATGCCATTTAGAATGAGAACTAAAAACCACTACATTACAAACAAGCTAAAACTTCAGTTCACTGCTAGTTATAACATATGAGAAGTTTATTGGTTCATTCCATACAAAGTTATGTAGTTACCTGCTTAGCAGTCACTTGACTGCCTGGCCACTATGACTAAAATACCGGCCAGATGTGGACTACCATTCTACTGGGATGCCTCTAACATCGCTACTCCTCAGGGCTGACTGATCCAAGTATGCTGCCCTAAGCCACATGCTCTGTAATTAAAACTAGTGGCAGAAGTCATCAAGTTACACTCAAAACTTATGAAAAAATTCAAACGTGATTACACCTTCCACTAAATTTAATGCTCGACTTCAAAGTTTAACAGGAAATTTGAACTATGCAGAAACAATCCTGCTACAGAATTGCAGCTACTCTTATAAAAGATAATTTTGCAAGTCTTTTTTCTTCTGAAATAGTGGTCTGACTGCAATTGGTCATTTTCTTTCTGAAGTCACCATCTTTCACTTGTATTGACATTTCTGCCAGAACGGTCTTCAGTATCACAGATGATGAAGAATTATCAAAGGAAAAAGCAGTAGGGATAAATGAACTTCAACAGATATATGACCTGTTTTGCTGCAAATTCCATTTAAGTTATCAAAAAAAAAGAATATAGTACACATGGTACATTAGTTTTACTCTATAGCTAGTGAATAGATGCAAAAAAGGACTTTTTTAAGCAAAGGAATATGGCAGATCTTCTCCATTAAACATTTTAAAATAAAGACTCTATTCATTTTTTTCTATGTCTCCTTAAGTATCATTACTTCCTCAGATCTCTCATTTGAATTCCTTAAATGACAGTTACACATACAGTTTAGAGTTTTGTTGGAAAAAACTTCCACTGAGGTATTTCTAAATTCAGGGCTGTACATTCTTCACATACTTGCCTGAAGTATTCAAGACATGAGTGACCCGTGCAAAAGATTTTGACACAATACTAACAACTCTTTCAGACTCAGAAAGCTTGTTGATAACAAGCTTTGTCATCCGCAATTGTGTTAACAAGTGACATTTCAGAGGAGTGATTTCGTAACTGTATGAAGACTTCAAATGTCCTCATTTCCTAATTACAAAAACATCCTACTTTCCCAGAAGAACAAATGAGAAAGGAGTGAGAAAGTGGACTGATACTAAGAGAGAGTAGAAGTTATTCTAGGCAGATGAGTGGAAAAATAAATAAATCCATGAATAACCTAAAGCACAAGTGTCAAATACAGCAAACTAAGGAATGAAAGTCAAGGTTAGCATTTTTCACAGGAGGCCTTATTTTCATTCTAAGTGATGTAGACACTATAGAGCCTAACCTCCACAAACAGCTAAAGTGGAACATGGAGGTGACAAAATCACTCAGAACACATGACTTAGACTTCCAAATCGTATAGTCATGACCTCTCTGCTCACTCACCAAAGCAGGCTTTTATAAGACACTGCTTGCTTTTGCAAGAAATCTCAATCTGGAATATAACTCTGTTCAGATGAAGATAAACCTCCATCTTTCTGCTTTCTCTCCCTTATAACACCATCACAGCTAAATTTTTGCAGTGTCTTTTAACTTGTGTTATTGAGAATATGGGCACCTGCAGTTCCAGGGGGAAGAATAAGCAAACACAGTACAGTATGTCCTTACATTGAAATTTCGTGATAAAATCATACTCTTGACAGGTGTTTTTCCACGTTATAATTTAAATTTATTTCATAATTTCTGCATTAATCTGTAGAGTGTAGTCTGAAGTAACTGTGTAAGAAATACAATATTATCTTAAAGATGATAGGTAGCACTGAGATACAGATGGAAAAAAATAGATTCAAAATAACTTACTGGTTCTTTTACTCTAAGTTTTGATGAGTTTCATTAGAGACTAATGACAAATATTTTGCTCCAAAAATAATCTTGAAAAATATTTTGAAGAAAAAGTTTACAGGAAAGTACTTTTTGTTTGAACTAGTTGTTTGATGGTCTAAAAACATAGCTGTTAAATCAAAAATAACTAAGGGATAACAAGATCTACAGCCCTGAAATCTTCCAGCACGACTTCTGTGCAACTAAGTGCTTTGACACCATGCACTACACCTCTCAGGCCTTTCCAACCAAGAGGAGGCTAGTGAATACCAAAATATAAAGGACCCAACTCAAACATCTTCATATTTGCTAAGCAATAACTTATTCTGCAAGGTCTCTGAGGACAGAGTACATGATCCTGATAATCAGCAGTGGTCTGAACAGGCTGCCCAGGGAGGTTGTAGAGTCTCCTTCTCTGGAGGTCTTCAAAACCCACCTGGATGTCACCCTGTGCCACCTGCTCTAGGTGCCTGCTGGAACAGGAAGGTTGGACCAGATGATCTCTAGAGGTCCTTTCCAACCTTGTAGATTCTGTGATTCTGTGATTCATTGTGCCTCTGCATTCACTGACCTTCGAGTTCCACAGATACCTATGTAGGCCTGGGATTAGTATCCCTGTGTTGACAAGCGCATGCTGTTCAATATCTACCTAAAGCATTAGCACACCCAAAATGTTCCACTGCTCATTAGAGAGTCAAAAAGAGACCAAGAAGAGACACGACTGTCTGTTCTGTCAGTTAGAGAACAAGGAGAACTGCCAGAAGTCAGGCTCTGGATGAGGCCTGTCCATTGCACGCTGGGGACCTAATGCCCACAAGTCAGTAATCCATCTTGCAGCATCTCGTTCTTCTAAATCAAGTTCTTAGCTAAAGACTAGCAGGAAAAGCCACATTTGGTTGTCAAAGAGAGAAACTAAGACAGCTGCTATCTGGCCCACACTAGGTAAGACTAGATGATATAAGACTGCCCTGACCTCAGTTGCAAGTAAAAGGATCTTTACCTCAAAGGGGATGAGAGGCTAATTAACTTGTGTTTTAAAATAACCTTCATAAATTTGGATATTAATTTTGGTAATAATACTACTCTGGTAGTAGTATTGGTATTTTGGTAATAATACTACTCTGCTTGCAAAACATTTTTTCTCTTTAATTTAATTTAGCCTCTTTTCTCCTTAGCATATGTCAGTGTATCACACAGAAGCAAGAAAGAAGATGCTTTTCAGTTCAAGAGTGATGATCACGGGTATTCCTTCAATATGCTTTTGCATCCTGTACATGCCAGGCTGACTGAAAAGCTAAAAAATAGATTAAAACTTTGCTTTCATTCAAAATGCAGTTCAAAGAGAAGAGTTTGGTAGTATGGCAATTGCTTTTGCCCTTTTTTCATCTCTTTTCTCCACATACCAAAAGGTTTCCAATGATACCTAACCAGTCATTTGTAGCAGAAGTAACAAAAACAAAAGAACAACATTAAGTACAACTGTAAGGCTTAGTTTCCTGTGACGCTAGCAGGAAATCCAGATCAAAAGTAGAGTCTTCCCTTTTGACATGCAGCAGTTCAGAAGAAAAAAAAAAAACAAAACATCAGGATCCTCCTGCCTACTGAACAACAAGATCTGCCTGCAACTGGTTACTCAACCCTGAGGAACCCCTGGTTCCAGGAACAAGCTACACTGGAGCAGGGCTGAACAGCACCACTCAGACACCCTCCTCCAACACCTCTGTGCTGAAGGGAGCAGTTCAAAGGCAGTTTATCCTGGCAGTTACCCAGGATGAGAGGCTTTGCACAGCAGTGCAGAGGTCAAAGATGCACATGCCACTGCATTCACAGGTTACAAGGGGAAATGCTCTAAAACTATCACGTTGATCTCTCTGACAGCTTTAATCAAGGATTAAAACTAGAACAAAACCTAGCTTTAAATCGGTCTTAATCTATGTATGTATTTTTCCAAAAGAAGTGATTCTCTTTGGCTAGCAATCATTACAACTGGTTTATTGGCAAGCAAATCATGCTGTGTGTCAAAACATATGCTGTATGCTCTGCGAGAGCATGACATACTCACTATTTCAATTTACAACCTACCAGAGTCTTACTTTCATGTTCATGTTTTTATTGGAAAATGGTAAAATAAGTTGTCGTTGTGGGTGTTTTTTTAAATTAAAGTGAATTCTTTTTCAAAAGGCACAAAGGGACACCAGAAAACAAGACTGATTAGCTCAATTGATTACTGTTGGTGAATTGCATACTTATGAAAAAAGGTAAATTTATCCAAAACTGTATTTAAAACTGAGCAAGCAAAAGCACCATTGCCTCAAATAAGGGAGTAGACACAATCAGGTCTGGGCACCAA
>JAUBOD010000433.1:3629327-3639925 GCA_032353885.1 Nothura maculosa | reverse complement strand
GGAGGAACTTGATTTTTTTCCTTACACCATCCAAACTAGATACAAGGTAAGAAGTTCTGTTTTAATAACAAAGAAATATTAAATTAGGATCATTTTCTTTCATGAAGCTAAAATATCCATTTCTACATCAAGGCTAGCAGGCACTCGTAAACACGGAGCAAGAAGCTGACTTCTCCATCCGTTTCTTTAAGCATAATCTCTGTGCTTTGTCCAAAATTAAGTTCCTTGGTTTTGGGTTTTTGTTTTGCTTTGGTTTTTTTTGAGTAGACATCTAGGGACATTTATATGTAAAATACTTTCACAAGAAATCTACAAAACTAACATTTGAAAATATGAAAAGTTTATTAGAAAGGTATTATCTGCTTCTTTAAATCTGCTGAGGAACTGACATTTGACACGTACTTACTTTGGCTGTCGTTTCTTTAATGGACATGCTGAACGATTGTTCTCTTTCCTGAAGGCTAGAAGGGATTAAAATAAAACAAAATAATGTTGACTTTGTCTGCTCACAGGCTGCTACACAACATGCACTTTTATCACATGGAACCACACAGACTTTAAGATGATTCCCACTAGCATAGAGAGTCAATAAAGATATAAAATCCTTATATGCTTTCAGCCTTATATGATTTCAGTGTCTATATTTTGTTTTGCTAATGACTACCCAATATTTTCCATCCATTTCTACCCCTATTAGTTTGCAAAATGGATTGTAGAGTAGTATAATGCTTTTCAGTTAAAGATGCATAATAAAGCACATTTTATTCATCACCACAACGTAATTAAGATCATTTTTGTAACTGTAGTATCTAGAAGTACAAAATAAGGTTCAGGACTGTTGTATGCTAGGCTACCATGAAATATTTAACAAAAATCTTCCATCTATGAACCTGCAGTTAACTATCCTGTCTCATAAGCAAGTTTCCAACTTTGCCAGCAAACATTCAAATACAAGTCACTTCATTTCATAAGCAAAACCAGGTAAGTTTAGTAATCTGATATTACCAAACACACAATCCTGTGAGTTTATTTACAAAAAAACTTGCATTTTATCACAAAGCACAAAATTCCTGACAAACACTAGGAATCAGCAAGATTCATTTTTGCAGCTTTCATCTAACGCTTCCCTCCCTCTTGCTTCGTAGCAACGCATTTCTCTACAGCATTCAATTACATTATCACATGCCATTTTCTTTTCCATAAGACACTTCATTCAGCCTACATGACAGTCAGCGCTCCCCGCCAGCAGCATTTCAATGCTTGCTTTTAGCCTCATTGTAAAGGTTAGACTTATTTTACAACCTATCTATGATGTTCCTCCAGAATAAGAACTACTAATTTATTCCCAAGGTTTTCTTTAGTGTTCCTCCCTGAGGTATCCAGTGCTTCATGGACACCGGGGGCTGCATTTTGAGGATATGCTGCACAGTCTTCCTCGTGCTGGTGACAATCAAGGGCGTGAAACAGCATCTGACTGTGCAAGTTAACAGCAGCCTAAAAGAGCAGGCATAGCCAGGCACAAACGTGACTCGAAGACGTCTCCCCACATGCCCTTCTAATTTCTCCCCTAACAGCCTTTGCTACTGCAACACATGGGCAAGAAGGAGCCCAAAGGCCACAGGTTCTTAGCCCTGTGTGCGGCTGGCAAGCAGAGCAACTAGGCCGCACATGCAGTCGAATGGGGAACAGGCGACCGGGCCGAGTGTTCGGCAACCGCCTTATCTCGACCCTCCCTACGGAGCCAAGGCCCAATAAAACATAACGTGCACTTATAGACAGGAGAACAACAGTGTGAAGATGGCGCCTCTTTCTTCCACAAATCTATTCTGTGTTCATTTCCTCCCGCCTGTTCACTTTACTGACAAAAAGCCCCCAAAGATTCACATTGTGCTTTGCTCCTCTGCACAGGAAGGGAGATCAGTTTTCATTCTTTTTAACTATACATCCAAAAAAGAGGAAAAAGGAGCCACAGCCCCACTGCAGAATCTTTATTGCCAGCAATGAGACATAAACCCACGTGCACCTTCAGATCTAGTGCTGAATGGGAAGAGAGTGCAGAAGAAAGAACAAGCCTCTCTCTAGGCAGATTTCTTGTTAGAAATATCTATCACGTCACCAAAAAAGCACACACGGACTCCATCAACTGTAACTTTAAGAGACAATCTTACATTAAAGAATATCAATAAAGACAGTATTGTACTAACAGTATCTGTTAATCAAAGCCACACTGTTGACAGCCACATTAACCACGCAGACCTGAGTCTAAAGAATCCCTTTGTTACAATTAAAACAAGCAGATTTTATAACTGCATTTGCATCACTTATGCTATGAATTTCACACTGGTATCTGGTTTTGCATTTTATTTAAGTCTTAGAGGGATACTGCAGAAATTTCTTATCCATTTTACAGATTAGCCCACATGCAGCAATCAAAACCACACAGACCAGTTGGTATGACCACCTACAAATAGTCTTTCAACTCAGTTTATTCCTACATTTTGTTGTGCCATAAAACACCAGCCCAGAGAAGCCCTTCACAAGCCTTCCAGGGATCCGACAAGCTAATGCCCCCCTCCGGCCCCCAGCAGCCACCAGTCAGTCAATACTGATTCATTCGACCAACAACAGGCTTTAATAGCTACGATCTGTTACAAATTACTTGAACTAGAAATAGTATTTTCTTTTACCAGCACCCTGGAGCATCATATTTCATTTTAAGGGGGATGTTCTGTGTGCTGAGAAGTTGCTTTACTCAGGGCTACCAGAGAAAACTGCTTTAAAAAGAGCCCCTTGGAATAACACTGATTTCTCGCCAGGGAAGGCGGCCGAAGTTTTGACTCATTGCTATTCTTCTCTAGCAGAACAGCTAATCAGGGATTTGACTGCTTGTCCTCACAGCCTCTGCAATTTATTGTAAGGACCATTTAGAAGTTACTTCTTAAATCCAATATAAGCTAACTTCTTCACAGAGAATGCAAAGTTCTCGACCTCATTGATGGAAAGACTAGAAGACAGGAATTCAATTAGAGCAAATTTAACTGACTAAACGCAGGACAAGAAAGGTTTTTAACACTTGCAGAACTGAGAGCAATCTATACATCATGTGCAATTTCCTTATTCATGTAGGCCTACCATTTAAATGGCTTGCAATGGATTTACACACATTGGAAGCTATAATGAGGAGAGAAAAAAAGCAAAGCAATACAGAGTTGCAAGGAATGTCCTAGCGCCTCGTTGTATACCCACTAGACCAGACTAGGAAGGCAAGAGCTAAGGGATTACTCTTTCCAGAGGATTCATATATTGACAAAACATGGACTTAACCAGAGAACTGCAGGGGGGATGTGGAAAAGCTGCATGTTTAGGATCTCAGCCTGACATGGCACATAACAGACTTTGGAAAGGGAAAACTTTAAAACAATCCAAATATTTCAAGCAAACCAGTGCCTTGTAAGCATCTAATTTTGATGGCCTTAAAGAAAACCAGGTATTGAGTAACTTGAATTTTTAAAACGCAGCTGAAAACTGAGACAACGCTGTTCATAACTAGGAATAATCTGTGTGCAAAATAAAGACACGGACAAAGCAGCACACGAGGGGACAGGGAAGGAAGACAGGATCGATCCGGCTCATGCACTTCTTGCTCTATCACAGGCTTCCTACATGACCCAGAGGCCAGTAAACATCCTAATACAAGAGTTAGTGCTTAAAAAGCCTTTTAAAGAGTATACTGAGAAGCTATGATATATATGAAGGAATGGCAGACAATAGGGAAATGACTTTGTTCGAAGGAAGGCCGTGTCATACAATTGTGGGAAGAAGGGCTTTCTACTAAAGGAAGGAACACTTCCAAATTTTTTTTCCTTGCACTTTGCCTGTAAAACTTCCCTTCACATCTTAGGCTATTGTGTATCTATATTTTGCTTCCTTAGAAGAAAACTGAAAGAATGAAAATTGGCAAGAAGCCATACTGATTTCTACATTCAAAATATATAAATACATATATTGCTTCAACAGAAACAGCTCTTGTATCAACAGCAAGGTACATACAATGAGAAAAAAATGTATGCAGAACAGTCTCTGTAACTGCACAAGAAAAAAATATTACAAGTGCAGTTTAAAAATTAGGAAAAAGTATCAATGCAAAGAATATATATATTCTACACTAGAAATTCTTATTTTCATGCAGAAACTGAGAGACTATGTCTGACCTATGCTACCACCTACACCTGAAGGGCAGAAGGGTACCCTTTAACAACAAACCTTCTTCCCTACACTACTGTTACATAAGATGATTTTAGGTCTCATGGCTTCATTTCCTATCAGCAGAGCAGTGCTTAAGCAAAAAAAGCACCCATACTTCCACCTCAAGTGTAAGCACTTGTCAGAACAATGTAAAATTGCTCATATTTGAATCTCAAGTTCAAGAGCTGCTATCTAGAAAACTCGGCTCAGATTGTGCACATTTAAAATGTATGAAAGAAACAGGATGGGCTTAGCCTCAATTCATATTACTATTTCCCTGCTTGTTAAAATGATTTTTTAAGGCATTTCCTCAGCTATCAACAATTTATTTATTTATTTTTTTTAGCAGTTTAGAGCATGTTTGAATTTGGTCTTAGAATATTAAGCCTTCTGCAGAGGACAAGCTACTTCATTCTAATAGTCTCAGCCGGTAACAAGGATGATGTTCCCATCTCTACCTTCCCTAATGTGATTCTTTTTCTCATCCGGAGGTAACAAAAAGTTCTAGACTCTCAGAAGATGAAAACACATAAACCAAGCTGTATATTTACAGTCCTGCTTTTAACAGCAAGCAAACGGAAGCAGACTTTCACAAAAGCTTTTGTCCAGTCCTTTACAAAAGAAATAGATGTGCTACTCAGGGAATTTTGGGCACGGACATCTGCTAGAGGCTACATCAAAGCAAGAATTCAATAAAAACCCACTAGAAATCCAAAGTCTAGGGACTTTCCTAGGCCTTCAAGGAAAAAGTCCATAGCACAAAATCAAATCAAACAATCAATAACTTCCCTGTACTTTCAGAGTTCCCTTGATGCACATTTCACACTAAGCTTTGAAGACAAGCTTAAAAGGAAAAAAAAAAGCTTTTGAACAAAGCTCTACTGAGCAAGAGGCAGCTTTAACCTAGATATGTGCAATGTTGACTAAAATAAAGAATAACAAAAGATTCCTGCCTTATATTTTCAACAAAATGATTACAAATAAAATGTGCAGCTTTAGGAGAACACCTACCAGGGTGCTACTGGCCCTACTGTTCAGTTCAATTAATAAATATCGAATATCTAAATATCTAATAACTAAAGCATTAAATTTACTATCATAAAATAGCAACTTTAATACTCTACCAAAAATAATTCTACCCAATCAAACAAGTCTTTAGATGTCAAATTTATCTGTGTTCAGTATGATCTGTTTCTATCTGGATATTACCATGCCAGGGAAGCAGCTTTTCACATGAGCACATAAGTTTCTCTTTGTGAAATGATCCATGATTTAACAATGTGTTTTCCATGGTGGCATAGATTCAAAAGGGGAACAAAAAGTCATCCTTTAAATACATGTCCCAAGTTTTCTAACTAAACACCTTTTTTTTTCTTGGATAATACAGTTCACAGAAAACTTTTATAAGTTAAAGCTGCTTAAACATTGGTAGGAACACAAATTTCTGTTGAACTGAGGTGGCAAAAATCCAATTTCTCTCTTCAAAACTGCCAGTGCTCTTAAGGGGTAGACTTTGACACCAAGCTGTAGGAGGAATAAGTTGTGTTTAATTCCCACCGAAAATGAATTTTTTGGCAGTTACAAGCACTAGTCACCTGAATTACAAGTAAAATACAAAGTGTCACCTTGGAAAGCTTTCAACCTCAAAGATTAAACTGACTTGCAATTATCAGGAGATGGACGTTAAGGTACAGGAGCCCGGGACCTTCTGCACGTTTTCAATACACACACAACTGCAAGGAATACAAATGGGAATCCAAAGGTACACACTTCACTCTGAAACAGCAGACAGTTCATTTTGCAATTTCCTCTTCCTCTGCCTATTGTGTTTGCAGAGCAGCAACTTTGTTTTGCTTTGTCACATGTCAAAGATTGCTTCTGTACCTGCAGTCCCTGCTCAGTCTCGATCAGGAGGCAGAACTGCTGCCCCAGCACCTCTGCACAGCCCCAGCTCTTCAGTGGAAGGTTCCCACTGAAACACAGGGTACTAAGTGATTGCACTTCTCCAAATCTTGTCTCAAAGACTACATCTTGTATTTACCTACGAGAAACAGACTGTAACAACTCACCATCCCGTCCAGGAGAAGATTTTGCAAGGATTCTAAATTTGGAAGATTCTGGCTTGCTAATAGCCTTAACTGTGGGAGGCATGCAGAAAAACCAGGGCATTCGAAGATGCTCTGTCATGTTTTTGCAACTAGGAATAAGCTGTTTGTTTGTTTAATGCCCCCAAGAGGAATACTGAAGCAGCATCTGCTGTGAAAAGCCTGCTTAAAGTGTTAGCTGTTTTCTCAGCTAAAATCTTTATTACAAACAGCAAGTCACAGATACTAGGAGATGCTACCATTACCTTTACTAAATATTCCAATCCAAATATCAGCATCATTTATTAAGAATTTTTCTGGCCTTAAAACCAGCATGCAGGCAGCTGAACCGGTGATCTGTTAACTATTTCAGATAATTGCTTGCACGCTGCTTTACCTTTTTTTTAAAAAAAATTATTTATTTTCTTTACTCCCATCACTATTCTGTCATGGGCTGCAACAGAGAGGCTGGGGCAGCTGTGGCCCCAGCTCACATCTGCAGCAGAAGGGAAGTGCAAAGACCTGGCTCTGCAGCAGCAGGTCAGGACTTCCAAACACCTTGCCCAGACTTGCTGGAGTGCCAGGAGATTCCCATTCTTCTACATCATCTCTATGGAATGCATGAGAAAAGCTGTACATAAACTAGAGCTTACCATGCACAGCTGCAATTATCCTCCTCAGAATAAAAACATCACTATACCACACTGCCTGGAAGGCTCTGTCGCTGGGTACTGCTTTAATTATTCTGTCTCTGTCTGAATATCACTTTCCACATGCAATTAAGGTATGAGGGTTGTGAAATCAGGAAAAGTGCAGCTAGAGAATTCCTCAAAGAAACAGAAAGCCAAAAATCTCCAGATGACAATAAAGGCATTACAACTACAACTAGGTATCGTCCTTCACACAGGCCCATCAGTTAGGAACACTGGCACTCTGTGCTCTACAGCAGAAACTTTTTGATACTATTAAAAAATAAATCATCCTCTTGCTCTTTGTATTTGCACTGCCCTTCTTTTCCCAGAGGATATTTTCAATATGTATGCATTTTCACAGAAATAGCCAATGAAAAATTCAAACTCTATATTAAAAAGGACTTTCTTAGCATATTATTTAGCAAACAGGTATCTTTTTGAAAACATGCAGTTTGTTCTGCTTATTCATTAAAGCTGAGAGTTTTATTTAAAGGCTGATATAAGCAAACACAGCTGCCTTCAGACTTCTTCAGTAACTTATTAAGGCAACTTGCTAATCACTAAGTTAACTAGGAACGTCAGGTGGAGATGTATTTTAAAGAATAACATGTGCAATACAGACTCTTTTAAGGACAGTAGCCCTTGCTGAACAGCAACTCAGCTCTCCCAAAGTGAATATGTGAAACGGCAGGTAAGTCTTCCACTGCCATCCACTCAATTTTTGAGAAATTGAGTAAATCCATTTCTCAAAAACACCCTTTTGGATCAGCCAGACTTTGGTCTCAAGTGAAGTTGCAGAATGGTTTGAGTATATTCCAACTAATAAGGTTTTCAGCCCTTAAACACTTGTATTTCACTTTGAATTAATCTTGCCAGATGAGCTCCAGGCATCACTAAAGCAGAGCGAACTGGTTGCATAAAGCTTCAAGTTCAGTTCCTTGTGTCACGACAGTACTGTAACAACTCATACATAAAACTGAAAATTTCTGTATCTTCAGATACCCTCCACATGCTTCCTACTAATTACAAACAGTTCCATGGAAAGAGAGGGAAAAGAGGTGATGTATTCACATGTTGTGAAAGATATTTAATTGATTTCTTTTTCAACCACCATTCAGTGGCCAGACAACAGTCCATATGCAACTGTGACATTTCTTTTAGGAATGACATGCCAAATAGTCACATATATAGTATCATTGGGTAAAATCAAAAGAGAAAGCACCAAATGAAACTATGATGAGAAACAGAACGAGCTTTCCCAGTTTTCATTGTGAAATGGAAACACACACACACACACACTAAAAGGTCAGCACTGAAGAAATAAATTGAACATTTAGCATTTTCTAAATTAGCATATTGAAGATTCAAGTTACACAGTGGAGAATAAAAAAGTATTTCTGAAACTATATCCTCTTCGTTGACAATACTGCAAAGGCAGCAAAATGCATCATTTCAAGCTCCAGTAAAAAGCACACTTAACACTTAAAACAGACACATTTCTTTTCCCCAATTCCAGTAAGGTTGAGGGATGACTTACATTGTTTAAACTAAGCAGAACAGATGGCCCCTGTATCTTGGTAGGATGAGAAGATATGTGGGAGTTGAACAGGCAGTTAGTTTTTTTTATTGAGCACAACCTGGAACTACTCATTAAAATCAATTATTTATTTTTAAACGCATTGCAAAGTTTGCAGGATCACCCAAGGCCCACATTTTTTAAGTGAACTGACTTCATTATAATACTAAAAATCACACCCATTAGTGAAGAAAAATCTCACCTAGGTAAAGATTCTTCCCTGAGCACATGTAATAGCGGGCACAATGAGTGAGCAACATTATAATTGTTTGTAAACTACTAATCCACTGGTGCAAGGGGAGTGGACTTGGGAAACTACTGAGTGTGTAAATGCAGTTTGGAAAGTCAGGAGGTTGGGCTTGATTTGTGGGGAGCCACAGAGTCCCCGGCTTGTATCTCCAAAATAAGCAGGTAAAGAGCCCCAGGAGTGCGGGATGAGGGACTCACTGCACTGGGCAGCAAATCCCCTGCTTGGACAAGAGGAGGTCACAGTGAGTTAGAGCACAGGTGTGTTGTGACCAGCACACAGCACCAGCTGCTCCCGCGTTGTGAAGAGCAGCTCGAGCACACAACCCTACACACACAAACTGTATTTCCTCATTTTATATTAATTATTACTGCCTTGCAATTGCCAAGAGCAATTATGCCTGCCTTCGTGAGCGAGATGATCACGTTTTGGGGGCTCAGCTTTGTTAATATCCTGTCAAAATACAATAAATAACATTTGATTGCACATGAACTGGCCTTCTTTTAACATAGGCTTTCAACAGCCCTGGAGACATGGCCCGTGGTAAGGCTTGTAACATTTCTCAGTTCTTCAAACTCTAAGCACATTATAGTTACTGACAAAAGCTTCTTGTTTTCAAAGCCTTCACCATAAACAAAAGATAAATAAAAGATAAACAAACAAAAACTCCACACAAGGGTTTTTTCTCCCCGAAAATAACAACTCTTGACAGGAAAAGTAAGTTTGGAATAAAACTCACCTAATGTTACATTGGTTTATACTCTTGCTGCTGCAAAAATATATCTAGACAATTATTCTGAGCAATTATATTGGACATTTAAGATATCTTTTCCTGTTCCAGAAAGTTTGCTTTAGTAAGTTGCTATTGTATGTGTAATACATTTAGACCAAGAGAAGCAAGATCTGTATTTTAGGGAGCTGCAAGCTATTCCATATGATTCACTATACCACAGATTGTTCTAAGAGATGTTTCCATCAGCCCAATGCTATTCCAGTGCTGAATGGAGCTCACGTTCCCAACAAGTAATTGCACAAAACTAAGTAGTACTGGCTTAGGAGCCAACATGAGTTGCAATAAAGAAATTCTGGCTATACTGAGGGGCTTGGACATCCTGCACCCCTGAATACGTCACAGCCCACCTTAAAGACTGTGAAACTGCAAGGCTTCTTCCCATGACACTGAAATCCTTGGCAGGTAAGAGCCAGCTTGGAGGCTGTGGAAAGCACAGGTTGAAATCCAGTCAGGCCATGAGGGCCTAGACTCCGAGCTTCAGCTTCCTGAACCCAGGTGCTATTAGTTCAGATCAGGAAAGGCTTTTGCTTTGACAAGAGCGGGCAACTACATCCTGAGGAGGGAGATTGCCAAAGATTCCCACCTAAGGGGGTTTCCTTGTGCAACCCAATTCATCATTTAGCTGTCCCCACATGTAACAAGGACATTGCAGTCCAGGTGAAGAGACCTAACTGCTTATTGAAGCTGGTGACATTTTTGGAAGAACTTCTGAAGGTTGAAAGTGTTAAGCACAACTCAAATGTTGTATCAGCAGTGTGAGAGAACACACACATGAATATTCTCTTGCAAGCAAATCCAAAAGTAAGAAACTCAAACCACAGCAAAAGTTTTCACACAGACTGCTCAAGACCTTTATCTCAGAGACATAAGTGACTTTTAAAAATATTAAAGATACTCTAATTTACATTCTCAAACACCTCAAAAAAGAAGAAATCCTCTCTGGGTTGTTCTGGCTGAATTT
>JAUBOD010000433.1:3605483-3623192 GCA_032353885.1 Nothura maculosa | reverse complement strand
TTCGCGCCTGCCGGCATCACAGACCATTAGGACTCCAACCAGCCGCAATTCCCAGCAGCTCGGAAGCGCTCTTGGGTTAATGGGAGCTGCGCCACTTAGAGGGAGACGTGCAGTACAAATGTCTGAAAAGCTGCTCAGGAATGTTGCATGGCAAACAAACAGTATCCTCAAACTCCTTGAAAATCTAATCAGTGATGAGACAGAAACAAAGTTTGTCTGGTCTCACCAAGCCCATGTGCCTGGGCTGAACTTTGCTTGTAGAAGTTGTCCACATCACCTCCTGCTGACACTACATGTTCCCACCTAAAATCTCATCTCTTAATACAAAGTGCAAAATAAAAGCAAGAGAAGAATTCCAGTTTTGAGTTTTAAAGTCAATAACCCTCCAAGCACACTTTTCATTAAGAAAGTTCTTCAGCATGAAGAAGGACAGGGGCCCGATATAGGAAAACTGCAATGTACTCATCTTCTGGGGCTCGTCTGACTCATCTCTTTCATTTCCAGGGGAAGAGAAAAAAACAACAAACCATAACACTCTTCCCCCTATCTTGGCTTTGTTCTGATTTCAGAAAGAAAGCAAGAAGCCTAGAAGTTCTCCATGAGGAAGCAGCCCTGCTTTCTAGCCTGTCCTGCTTGCAAACACTGATGGAATAGACAGAGTATATGCTCACTCCAACAGCAGGGTCAGGCTGCAAACAAAGCGGTGTCGAACACAGCATCTCTAATGATATTTTTCTAACACAGTAACAACAACAAAGTCTTGCTCAAAGGGAGCAATGCAGGCAAGGTGAAGAGCAGGAAGAAAAGCATCTGACCCTGAAGAATGGCACTGCCCTTAGACCTGTGCAAAGAAAACAATTACAAATACAATCAGTAGCAACAGGAACAGTTTCATGAGTGTATATATTATATAAAATAAATATTTAAAGCAGGCTGCATGTTTTAAGGATGCTTATTGAATCCATTTCTATGGCATATAAAAAAATCCACTGCCTCTAAAGCAAGAAACTTCATTAATGCATAGAGGGTACATGTATTGACAGCAAAACACAGAAGGTTCCTAATCTTTATGGATTATTAGGTAGCCTAATCTCTATGGAATTAAAAAGCAGCAGCTTCTTAGGACCTCAGAAGGTAGAAGGAAATAGTTCTGAGAGCACAGGGCCAGTTTTCAAACGTGTCTCTGCAGTAAATAGAGGCTAGAGAAAGAGTCTTTAAAACATCAAAAAATAGTCTCTCAAATCAATAAAATTCTCAGTTGATCTACTCACATACATCAAAAATGCACCCCTATCTACTGACTAGCAACTGCAGACTTTGTAAACTCTGCCTGCTAAAAACAAAAGGGTTGTTTTTCAGTTATGCTATAGCATAGAACGATTTCCAATACTGACATAGAAGCCTATTACTTTTAATAAGTTTAACCAGTAGTGTAGCTGAAGAATGACCCAGAGATACAGACAACTCTTTCTTCCTAAGTTAACTATTCCCCTTGGGTCATCCACTGTGCCTTAAATTCTTTCCATCTTTGTAGCTGTTATGTCTTCAAGGAGACATTGAGACTTTATTTCTGTGACTTTGTACAGCGCTGAGCCCAGCACTGCCACTTGACAAATGATGCACGAGAGGAGGCACTCATGGATCTACACATCTCAAAGAACAATCTATTTTTGCTTAATATTTAAATGTCCATCCATTGCCTGAAAATGAGCATCAGAATTAACTCTGTGGGGAGCCATCACTCAGGCTGCCTTGCTGTTGTATATTTAAACTGTTGTGGCAGAATTCAATCCTATTCTCACTGAGCACAGTGAGAAAGGTGGCATTTAATTCATCAGTTTTTCACCATTTGTTTCTTAGGCCACTTCTGAAAGGGAAGGGATGTAGGAAAAACAACAGAGATGGGACACTGATATACTAGAAAGTCATTAAAATTCTGTATTCCTTTTTTCATAAGTTGCATTCAGTGTTTCAGGAAAAACTGAAGTGTCACTTTATATGACAAGGCACCAACAAACTTACCGCTCTAAGGCCCAGTGCAGTGTTGCTTGAACTTGGGTAACAAATCTGTCCAAAAAACTGCTGATTGAGGGATGTCTTGATGGAAGCTGAAATTTCAAAGAATTTTTCTCTTTCTCCAGTTCTTCCAGTTTTCGTCTAAATTTATCAGCTAGATATTGAATTTGAAAAAAAAAAAACACTAATGTTACTTAACACTGACAAAAACTTTCTATTTTACACGAAGAAAAAAACCACGGAACATAAGTCAACAAGAAATCAAATCCACAAGTTTCTTAGAGTAAATGTTTCTCTATAAACATTAGTCCTTACTTTTCTTCCTTCTGTACATATAAGACAGATGAGTAGTTTCAAATACAGAAGATTATTTCTGATATGTTTAATCTCTATAGAACAAGCCTATTAGCAGAAGCATATACATGACAGACAACAAGCCTTTTTGATCCAAGCCAGAACACCTTTGATAGTGTCAAACAGAATTTTGAGGCAGGCTGCAAACAGAAAACCTTTACAATTTGGTATTTTCTTTGTGGCACTGCTGTCTACAAGTCTGTGTGATTAGCACGCCTTTAACATTTTCAATACATCGCTAGCAAATCAAGGTTTATTTGTGCATGCTCTTTACTGTCTATTTTGTTTATCCTGAAAGGAGGGGTTGTTTTCCTTTTTTTCTTTTAGTGAAATGGTCTATTTTTACAGTAACCTATCATCAGTGTTATCTTCTGCTTCTGTGCAGACGAGATGGAAAACACATCACAAGTCACATCTACTAATGCCTAAATGCTAAAGGATAAATCTCCTTTGTAGGCCAGTGCAATTAAACTGATAAGGTTATTTCTTATCTTTTGTTGTAGATGAGGACAGAGGCTCTCCCTGAGATCGGCTCCACCACACTATGCTGCAGGGAAGAGGCTTTGCCCCAACAGCCTTCACGCACACACACGTGCATGTGCAACCTGCACACAGCAGAAACATTTTCCTTGGCAGCGCTGGCACCGGCTCGCTTTGATTCTCTTCAAGTTTCCTGAGCTCTTTTTTTGGGAGGCACCTGCCCACCACTCTGATGTGGGGCGCGCAGAGGGCCTTGACTCTGAAGGAAGCAGCAGATGCAACAGGAACAGGGATGGTCCATCAGCGGCTTTGGGGGGGCTTGTCTATCACCTAGTTAAGCCTCCAAGAAAACATTCCTGCCCTTTTCACCTGTGGCCGAGTCCTGAGGTGTCTGCGCAGTCTAACGCAGTGTTCCTACACACGAGGGGAAAAAGAAAAAATTGTCCATGTCAAATCTGTATCTAAATTAACATCTGAGCTGGCATGAAGTGCCTTGAAGCATCATCACTGTCAGATGTTTTCTCAGGGTGGTCACGAATAACTGTAGCTGGTCCCAGATTCCTGCACTGGGAACCTAAGCCTAGTTGATTTGTTCTGCCCGTGCTCCCACCCTGTAGTGTTGATCCACGTCTGCTGCTTGTTTTTCAAAAATTAGACTTCATTGGAGGAGAAAGGTGAACATAACATTTCTTCACTACACACTGAAAATGAACTAGTTCAGAGATGTTTTCAGCTGTGGAAGTGCATTTCTCAGGGCCCGCAGCTGAATCAATCCCCCGTCCTTGCCATCACTGCACAACAGACTCCCATAACACAGCACACAGGAACATGGTGAGAAAAACACTGCTCAGAATCCATCAAGAACCTGCTTATAAGTGAGGACCAAAAGAGGGATATGGCCATTTATAGCCTGGCATTTATTTCCGTATTAGGGAGCACAGTGCATACAGATGCATAGTCTTTTGGATACAAGTATATAACAAAACTCCATATTTACCCCCATCAATAGGATGCACAGGGACAGACTTGAAGAAAGTGACTCTTAGCCCCTTCTTGTCTCTTGACTATTAGATTGTTCAAATATGTGTTTTTCTTGATCCTAACCAGAAACTTTGACAACAAAAACATGAGGGATTCGCTGCCTACCACCTCCTACACATCTCAGTTACAGTTTAGTACGTAGGACTTCTGATGTTGCCAGAAGCAAGAGAAGTGCAGTACAATGTTCTCTTGATATTAGGGGAGTTGCATATAGGCAAAATAAAATTGAGATTTCCCTCTGCAGCTGTTGAAAGAGGTTGAGCACATGGGAAGACCGGCTCTCCCCTATGTAGGGGGAACACTGCAGGATTTGTTGCAAAGCCTCCCCAGTACTCACTCAAAACAGCACCATCACCAGCCAACAGTCTTCACAAAAGATTGAGCCCAAACTGCAAATTAGGGTACAAGTAACAACTTGGGGAAAGGCCAAGCCGCAAATTAGGATACAAGTAACCACTTGGCTTATGTTCGAGCTGACATCTTACATAACAAGAAATATGGGGCTATTCTGAGATTCACGTGACAGGATTTTGAGGTACTACTGTAACTTAAAACAAACAAGCAAAAAAAAAGTCAACAGAACAAGTTTATAGAGAATTCCACACTACAAGCCCCAGGTGCTCCAAGAGAAGGCACACTGCTCTCCTCCACACCCACGGCAAACAGTTGGAAAACTTGCATTGAAGAAAAAACATATCAATAAAATTCATCTTATGACACTAACTTTCTTCAGTATAATGACACTGACTCTGTGTCCAGCTGTTCCACAGTTTTACCCTTAAGCACTCTAGGCCTAGAAACTGAAGCTATTTTGGGAAAGAAAACATAAGTGAATCCACATGCCAATTGCTTCTCTTGTTAATTTTTGGATGCATCCTGCTTTATATATTCCAATCTACAAAATTTAATTAGTTTCCACTAACAGACATCTCTAAATAATTTGTTCCAATGGTATTTCATAAACTGCATTGCTGGCCATATCCACTTGCCATGTCTCAAAACTGGATGACTGTTTATCCTCTCCGCATTGTCATTAGCTGTTATGTTCTAAGGGACACCAACTCTACCAGCTTTGAGCACTGCAGCACTCGGGTTTTAGGCTCTTCCTCTTCGGCTGCCTTTTGGGAGGCCACTGTTTAACCTTGCTGATGCCTCCCCTGCTTGGAGAGATAAAGGCACCTCAGAGTTCCAAGTGGGCAAGGAAGCAGGCAAATAAGGCTCACCTCAGTCTAGTTTTCAAAGCAGAAGTTCAGGAGAGATTTGGACCAAGTAGAAGTAAAGGAAATGGTCATAAGTAAGTCTAGGAAACATGTCACGCAAAAAAGAAATGCAATAAGCAAGGTTCCTTAATCTCACGTAGATAGATGTCTGTGTGTGTATATAAAACAGATGGCAAAGCACTAACACTAACTCCTTGGGAGAGCCAGGGAATTTCCACCTGTAGGAGTTTACAGGTCAGGAAACATCTGTTACAACCAACTTAGACATAGGTTTTAAGGCTAAAGTCAGTAAGATAACTGAAGATGTCTTCTTGTTGAGGTCCCAATAAGAACATGTCCTCTTGAAATCCTTTGCCCCCAGACTTTCTAGGCCTATGTCTCTAGGTCAGACTTGGCCAAGAAACCTAGAGGAGGCCTCACAGGAGGTCTTTGCTATTCATAAGCCAGACAAAGGCATTACTTTCTCTCACCTTCCTTTAGCTCTTCAAGCATGTTATTGCAACACAGAAAAGACCTCAGAGAGTCATCCAAAATACAGTTGACATGAAGAGAAAGAACTTGCCCATGTAATGAAGTATTATGACACATGGCATTTGTTTACTGTTCTGAAATGAAAGAACTTTGATGTATTCGAGACTCTTTTATAGAGAAGCGTTTTGAAATAAGGCAAAATTCTCTTTACTGGTCTCTCATTTCACTGTATTCTGTTGCTGACTTACTACT
Organism: Nothura maculosa; assembly: GCA_032353885.1. Taxonomy (NCBI): domain Eukaryota; kingdom Metazoa; phylum Chordata; class Aves; order Tinamiformes; family Tinamidae; genus Nothura; species Nothura maculosa. Next base: position 3,617,358 of record JAUBOD010000433.1, on the reverse strand, counting down.
GCAGTATTCCTGCAGATATCTCAGCTGAAGCTCACTATTTCTGTGCAAACAGCAAAAAACAATCTCTAAATTACCCTTCATCCCAACCAGTTACTGTCTAATGTACTTCAAACATCCCTTTCAGCTTTAAAGCTAAGCAAGGGTACAGACATGGAAGAGGCTGACTTACTGCTGCACTCAATTAGACAGCAGTTTAAGAGAATCTTCATCTCTTAGGATCCTGTTTTGTAATAGCTTTGAGCAAAGGAAGCTATTTCCATATTTTTTAATTGACTATATGAGAACATTTGGCTATCTTTTTTTTTTTAAATATTTCAGGATACATTTATTTTAGTTCCCATGAAGAGCAATTTCTTAAGAACTATTTGTCATCACTTTAAAACATCTAAGGAGACTGTTACAGTTATGACAGAACCTTATTTGCTACATACTACATATTTATATGCATAGTGCTTTATCTCTGCTCCTTACTGATAAGTGTGAAAGTGGTTACTGTTCCACAAAATACTGGACAGTTACATAAGAAAGCATCTCCTCAGCTAGAAAAGAATACTTGTCCAGCCTCATAATGCAAGCACCCCAAAATCACCTGAAGAGTCTAAAACAGGATTTTCAGATTTGGCTTTACACAGAGTTTAGATGTGCAAAACCAGAATTGTCATCCTTAGAGCTTTTTCTTATCTGCTAGATGCTTCCAGAGTCAGTTAGCCTTCCCAGTGTTCATTTTCTTAAATCCTTTAAGTTTCCATGGTGACTGAAGTGTTTTTGCATACTCGGTCTCAATGGTGTTTTACTTCATTACCTATTTAGTAAGAACTAAAGATTCTCAGAATCACATTCCAAGGTCCATCAAGCATCTTGTCTCCAACTGCACACTGGAGCAGGCCTGTAGAGAGAAGACTAAGAAAGAGGGTACAAAAGGATCCTTTATCCTGGGACTGGTTGCCAGACTCCACACATATCAAACATTTCCAGAGCTACATATTACTCCTAGATCATAGCTTAAAAAGAAAAAATAAAATAAAAATTAAAAAGGTAGATTGTGGATAGATTTCCATCCACAAGAAATGTCTGTTCTCTTTTCTGAGAATATCTATGCTTTTGGCTTCTAAAATATCCTATGAAAAATAAATTTCTTTTCTATTACAAGTTCATAAGTTATGAGTTATATATGCACATAATCCTTCTATTAATTTTACAGTTAAAGCACTTAAAGTCAGATGACCTTGCCCATAATTCCCCAATTTTGTACTGTGAATACAAGCATTCATCTGTCATTTTACCCATCCTTTAATAATTCAGATATCTTTATGTTCAACCTGCATCCTTCTTTTTCCAAGACAGATATTTCTATCAGCTAGGGCAATGCTGCAAGGCCTGGGAAGGCTGAAGTTTGATGGGGAGCAGGAATACACAGCTGAAATACACCTGGATAGCAGCCTAATAAGGAAGAAGTCTTTACAGCCCAAGGACTAGCATTGGTTCCTTGCAAAATTGTTTGTAGAGGAACATGCCCACCAGGCAAAGGCCAAATACACACAATGCCAAATACTGGGAGCAGAATTTAAGGAGTGCAAGCAAGTGGAGCACATGTGTTTTAATTTAAGGATAAAATAATTAACCAAGTAACAGTGCTAAACAGATGCATAGCAGAAGGTGTGAAATTCTTTGCCTGCCTGAACACTCTGAATATACACAACAAAAGGGAATTTTTGGTTACCTGTGGATTACTGAACAGCTAGTCCTGACCATCTGTTCTCTTTTGACTGGTCCTCAGCAAACCCTTGGTACCTTCCACTGGCTGCTGCCCCTGCAAGCAGCCCAACAGAGCCAGCGAGGCTGCTTGTAGGGCTGTCCTCTCGGAGGGCTGGCCCCATGGATGCCTGGGGCTGGGCGCACTGGCAGCAGGAGCCCTTGGAGCTGCAGGAGCAACAGCCGCTGCACATGGGAGACACATGGGCCCCAAGGACTGTGCAGCAACTGGAGCACATCTGCAGAGAGAAACCCTCCATGGAGAACCCACCATCCACATTTCAAAGGTCTGGCTGCAGAGCAGGTGGAGTTTAGTTTCCACTCCAAGAAAAGAATGGTCTCCCACCCAAACCAAGGCAGTCTGAAGTCTGCCTGAAGAACAGCTGAGCAAGCTGAAATCCTGGCTTTCAAGCATCCTTTGGAGTCTGAAGCTACTTTTAATTACCACTTCACTCTGTTATAACACTAGGTAGGTCTTTGCCTCCAATTTTCATTTTATTCAAAGTTAAAGTGACAGCAACCTGAAGAGTGTAAGAGATGAGTCATTTGGATGTGACAGCAGAATGAAATGTTTGAGGACTCGGATGTTACAGCAGTTCAGTGGGTCATTTCCAAAGAACCTCAAGGGAGTATAAAGCAGGAATGCAGGTGCTCCTTTCTCAAGGGCAGGGCATTACTGCTCCATTGGTGAACACTGGAGGAAGGAATGGACTGTGCTGATCACCTCCTGAACTTTAAGGATCTCACTAATATGCACAGCTATAAACACTACAGATAGCAGGTATTAAAGAAAAAGCTTTGAAACTAATGCTTGTAAATAAATTGAATTACATATAAAAGAAATTAAATATATATAATAAAATATTAAGCAATGTTTAGGGTTGTACTAACCTGTTCACATTCAACCACAATAGTTTTCCTAAATCTTTGTCCTACAAAGTTAAAACCAAGGAAAAAGGTGGAAGGATCCCAGGAGTCTTTACCTTCCTTAGTCACAACAGGAATTTTTTCCTCTCTCCTCCTTCCACCACTCAAGAAGGAAGAGAGGGCCCCAAAGCCACAGGTAGCTTTTGCTCAGCTTAATCTCTTTAGCTGTTCTCATTTTAAATGTTTTACTCTGTCGTAAGCACTCCTCTGATTACCACATCTGAATACAGGGCAGTATCTTTTCCCACAATGGTTTTACCTCACCAAATCCCAAGGAAATATTTCTTATCTCCTCTTCTTTGACAAAGGGGGAATCGCAATACAGGATGCATTAAATGACAAAGTCGCACATGCAATTTGCGTCCAAACCTTGATTTACCCAAAGTGTCCCAAATTACCAAACAAACCCAAGGCATAGAGTATCCAAGCACCACAGCAAGGATTTGAGGTCACATTTGATGTCAGAAGCTGCTGTATACAACACTTGCAATTTATCATCTTTCCTTTCCGTATGAGATCAGTACACGTAGAGTGGAGATGTGAAGAAAAAGGAAAATTGGGTTTCCTAAATAGCCCTGACTAGAAAAGGCAGCGAGCAGTGTCTGAATAGCTTCTCACAAGGAATTCACAAGTAGATTCTGTGTCCCTCCATGAACTCCGCATTTTTCCTCCTCAGTCTAAATCAGTTACAACCCAGAAAATTGCTGCATCCTTAATGCATAACATTTCAGGCTTTAATGTACAGATTGTTAGTGCTGCGGCAAAGTTAAGAGTCTGAAAGCTTTTAAATTACAAGTACAGACAAGTTTCAGCTGTTATAAGTCATATAAAACAAATGCGACACATTGGCAGATAATGACTTTTCTCCTTTAGTTCACATTGAATTTGAAAGGATTCACTTAGGCTTTGAACAAAAAGTGGGATTCTCAGAAGTTGCCGAGAGGCCACAACCTCAAGCTTCTTATCTCCGTTTACATTTTAACATGGAAGAGTCTGTGCTATATGTGAAACCTCTTGCCTGAAGGGCACCAGCCCAAGCCCCACACAGACTGGGTCTCAGGCAGCATTTCTGTTTGTGGGGCCCCCACAGCAGCCCCATCGCTAGCACCTTGGCATGGTTGTGTGCAAGGCATTCCCTTGGCCCTAGTGACACAAGGAACCGAGCTGTGATCTATGGGCACAAGCTGCACAGGGCTCAGTGTTTCATGAGGATTCATCAGTAACCTCAAGCTCCAGCAGGCAGAGCTGCAAGGAGGAAAGGGACAAGGTCCTGCCAGTAGCCCATGGCAGGGCGAGGGACAAGCAGCCAGCGGGAGGCATCAGGACACTCAGACGGGCAATTCCTCCCACAAGCTTTGGTCAGCACTGGGAAAACGCTGCTTCCCCATGTTCCTTTCTCAGCACCAGCTGCTCTAAGGCGGCATTATGCTCCCAGCTGCTCTTTCCAGAGGCACCAGGAGGATCCAGACAAGGCCACATGGCAAGTCCCTGCAAGATCACCATCCAGCAAGCAGAGCCATCACTAGTTGTCACCGTCGGCTCCCAGAGGAGGCCGAGGCCCAAGCCAGCACCCAAGCACATTAGATGCACACACAAAAAAGCAACTCCTCCCCAGCAACAATCCAAGCAAGTGACAGCTGGAGATAAATGGAGCAGACAAAGCAGCAGATACACAATATAGGTCAAAGTGATCAAACATATTTGCAGTGTACCAGCAACTTCATCCGCACTGCTCCTAATCTGATAGCTCTGAAAATATTAAAAGCAACATTATTAATAGCAAGAGCTTTTTGTATTTGTATTTTACATTGGCGCATAGACAAGTTGCTTCCATAATTTACTAAAAGCTGTGGTAATTAGATTTTAAAAACTACCTTTATATGGATAGCAGTTGCTGAAATAATGAGCAGGTCGCAATATATGACAACCCTTTACTCATTTCTATATAACTGCATTAAAATAATGATGTAATTCCATATAGTATCTACCTATATAGACATTAACTTCAGATTTTCTGAATCTAATTCATTTCAACACTGCAAGGCTTTTTTTTTTTTTTTTAATGCATCAGCCATTTTCCTGGAGACATAAGTTCTGTTTTAATCAATTCACAATGCAAAATAAGCCATGACTGGCTGGCTGTTTGCTTTTCATGATGCCTTCTGTTGTAGGCATCAAACTTGCAATCATACCACTGAGATGCCTGCATTTCCAATATGACTTAACAGAAAAATTAATTTAAAACAACATTGAAAGATACATTAGAAGAAAGGAGGGAAAAAGTTGATTTCCAGTGCGCTTTGATATCAACATTATTTTGTAACTGGTACTGACAGTACTGTCACTACATACAAAATTGTACAGCTATAAAGAAAAACACGTCCTGCTGACTCCAGGCTGAATCTGCATTAAAAAAATATGCACAGATACACAGCACAATGACATTTTCTATTCCAAGTTAAATTCTGCTCTTAAAAAGACCGTTCAAAAATGCAACACAGCTCTTCCAGTTATTGGAGACTGGTGAGGAAGAACTTTGAGCAGCGTTTCTAGTCAGAACAGTTCACATTGCTGACAGTTGTTCATCTGTGTATTCATTTCAACTGAAAAAGAATCAAGCCCAACTCACTGCATCCCTTTCCCAGCTCCAAAACACCTCCAAGCCAATGTCTTTTCTTTGTCTCCAAATGAATAATCTCCAAACGTAACTGGTCAGTTGGAAAACAGGCCTATCAACCAATACAAAAAACAAAACCAGCAATGTTCTACAGTGAAATGCATTAAAACTGCAATATCAGTCATTTTCAGAAGCAAGTTTTAAGTACTCTACAAGGAATTAAATCAGGAGATAAGCTTTTATATCTTTTACATCAAAGACTTTGTAACTAAAAACACTATTCAAGCACATATTGTGGAACTAAAATTCTATGTCCCAAGTGTCAGACAAAGAACAAGCTCTTTCGTTACTTCCTACCCTAAACATTCAAATATCATCCTCAAATAGTCTGAAAACACATTTTTTGTATTAAAAGTCAAAAATAATTATAGATAAGGAACATTTACAAAGGTTTTTATATTTAATATTAAAAATATAAAAGTAGACAACAAAGCAGCATAAATTGAAGGCTAAAAAACACTAGTAGTTAGGTATGGAGTTGCTTTAAGATGAAGTTCGAAAGAAAGCAGCACAGATTTTATAATATAGAACGTATTAAATTGTGCACTGTCCCCATGGACTATTCTGCGTGAAGAAATAAGCTTACAGTTTCAGTTTAGTCACCAGCTAGACATCAGCATAACCAAAACCAAAATGCAATTACACAACATTATCTTCATTCTGCAGCATGGCATGCTGATAAAAATGCATCAAACGTTCCCTCTTTTAACAGAATGAACAGAGAACTATAAAGAAATATAAATACATAAACAACTCTAAACCAGTTCCCCTGAAAACTTCAGTGGGAAATGCTACAAGGAAACTTGACACTTTTCTCCAGAAACAGAAAGGGAGAAAGTAGAGAAAGGAAGTCTTGGTGGGAACAGAGCTCAAAACAGAGTGTCCATTCACTACTGATCAGGAGTGGGAGGCAAGATTATGCTTTTAGTAAATATACATAGATATATAGATATATCTCTGCCCCTATGCTTCCCTTCATGAGTTCCCACAACAGTATTTAATGGTTTGTCACATCCCAGGTCCCCACACTTACATTTGATATCTCAAATATACACATCTGCTGATTTCCCCTTTCTCTCTTCTCCCTTTTTTGCTCCTCTCATCTTTGATGTCCTGCAGATATTAACATTTCACCTTTGAATTAATTTGATTCCCTTTTCCAGCACTTTAAGATGACACAAAACAAAAAAAGGGTTTAAAATCTATTAAAAGATGCTAGCTTAGCTTGGTATTCCCAGTTTCCACTTTCCATCACTGTTGTTTCTAGAAGTCATTGTTGCCCTTCACCCAGCAGAGATCATATTCTAAGAAACAGTAAGCAAGAAGAGTTTACAACATTTGAGGTTTGTTCTCAGACTTCTTGTCTCTTCATAAATCAAGATCAACTCACAGATTTCCACATTTGATCAGATCCAATGATTTCATTAGTTGAAGAAGGCAGAATTCAAAGACAGAGGACACCATGCCACTTGAACACAGAATAACTGCCGACTTAATAAACAGTGTCTTAAGCCCCTTCCCTTTGAACTCAGCCTTACCAGCCAACTGCTGCTCCTCGGCAGCTTCCCCGCTCCCTCACCGCAGCTTCTCCCACCTCTATTTGTCACGCACTCTCCATCGCAGCTAGCAGTTTAGTCTACTTTCTTGAAAGCAATTCAAGTTCCTCTTGAATTTCTGAAGGATTTACAGTTGTACATTCCCAGCTTCTGACTGTTTCCTAAATAGCATCTTCAGGATGTTTGATCTCAGGACAGCTTTCGGCATCAGTGTGTTACATGGGGGGAAACACAAAATAACTAAAACCATTTGTCCATAGTGACAACTAAGTTTGATCTCACAGCTCTGGGGGAGATGAAAGGGACAGGCTGCCAAGTAAGAGCTTGTGACTCCCCCTCCCCTTTTCCCATCTCTAGGGAGTCATCTAGCAAGTACATTTAGTTCAAATGATCCCCAATTTCAAAACATTAAATATTTCCTGACATATTTGAGGCATATCAGATTTGGTAAAAAAATATAAAATGTATGGGTTTCAAAATACTGTGAAAAGTAAACTCCTGTACAGGAACAGGCTCTGAAGCTCAACTGTACCAAAGATCTGTCTCAGCACATTAAGCAGAGATGAGCCACCTCCTCCGCTGTGCCGAGCTGTACTTGATGTCGGCAGCTTCACAGTTGTGTCATGTCGCATTGCACGTCGCTGCCTTCTGCCACAACACTGCCTGCAAACAAAACCTTTCTCCACTCCCTGCACACGTGTTCCCACTTGCTCAGTTTCTACTCACAGTCCTGAACTGCTTCACTGAGGCAAGGCAAGAAGCACCTTCCCATGACTGGAAGAGAAACCCAAGGGTGACAAACTGTCCCAGGCAATCTTGACCTTTAAGCATTTTCCAAGTCTCTTCAAAAATATTCTTACCCATTTGAATGATTATGTTTTCACAACTGGCACATGCCAGCTCTAGAGCAGCAAACAAAGGACCCAGGCATCTCTCTAACATAACAGAAGTGGTGTAGTGCCACTCTTCCATGGGCTGCCACTGAGTAAGAATCACCTCTGACATGGATCTATGCCAGTGCACCATGATGGGCACAGAGAGCATCTGCTACATCCAGTGTGTAAGGGGCTTCTAGACCCACCAAATGCAGCAGTGTTGACAGGTTTAGGCTTGGAACTCCCAAACTCCATCAGCAGGAAAAAAGCCTACAGATCTCAAGAGGAAAAAGGCACACATGTTACCTGGAGCATGGTCAAGAAGAGCAAATGACTCCATGCCCAACATCCTGCAAGCAAAGCGCAAGGAGTTCCTGAAAATTCTTGAAAACATGGAAATGCTTGAAACAGTCCTGCAGTTTAAGCATAACATTTGATAAAGGGAAAAAGAAACAGGAATGTATTCAAAAATAAGCAAAGATGGACAAGGACTGGAAAGAGAACATCTTCTTAGTTCCTTTTTACACACCTATGTGCACACACTGCTTCATGGCAGGAGAATTCTGCCTGTGGCTGTGATGGACCCACTGAAGTCACACGCTGCATGTTCACCCAAGCAGCAGTCCTAAACAACTGCTACACCACCTTGGACAAATAACCCCATTTCCTCTGCTTCTAGGTCCTGTACCAACTATTCCACGGGATCCTCATTAGGCTTAATTAACACCTGCATGAGATCCAGATAAAAGCATTGCTATAATTACATAATATTAACTGTTTTTTGCACAAGAATTTCTGTATTATCCCTTTCCTAATTTGATCTTTTCTTAAAAGTTAGCGCCCTTTTATTCTTTTATAGGACTCTCTTCCCTATAAAAGACTATATTACCTCCTGGACTCCCCTCTCTTAAAAGATATAGCCCAGTCTTCTTTTTCCTACTAGAACAAAAGGGATCCTGCAGTTTTTTCCTTCCTCCTTTCTCCTCTCATTACTTTCTCCCTACCTCCCTCTCTTGACCTGTGCCAACACAAACATGTTTGTGTTGGCACAGGTCAGCATGGAGAAGACCACAAGGCTTTCTATGCCGTCTCCACAGTCCTCAAACTCCACTTGAGTCCCAATTCAGCAGAGCAGTTGGGCACAAGATGACACCTCATTGACCACTAAGCATGGCGAGATGTCCTCCTGGACTGAGTTCCCAGAGGAAGAGCAGCCACCACTCAACGGCAGCAGCTGCCACGCAGCTCAACCTCCCCCTGCCTTCTCCCATCAGAGCACCCCCAGGAAGGCATCTTGCATGTCTAAGTACAACACAGCTAAGGCAGCTTTCCTAGTTCCTGTGCTTAGCACAGCTAAATTTTAAACATTTTTCAAAACAGACCCACTGCCTTCTTCCAGCAAATACTGGCACCCACATAACAGCCTCTGCCTGCAACATCTCACTGCCTCCAGCAACCTCTCCACCTGCTCATCAAAGTCTTCTCCAGCTGGAAATTAAAGCTGCCAGACCATTATATCTGTTGACTGAGAGCCATGCAAGAATGAGACAGAACGGAATAGGAAAAAGGAGCAGAGATTGGTGGAACTTGAGCTGCAGAGACAAGATGAGAAAAAGGCTGGGAACAGAGGTTCGGCCTTTGCCACACTCTCCTGAGAGGCTTCTGAAAAGCAGGTGCTCTAGAAAGGACATGGAATTTGCCATTTCAATATGAAGCCACATACAAATATTAGGACGTTTTCCATTTGTAATCCTATGGAAGATCCCACAAGTACCAACTTGCAAGACTTGGTTTCTACTTGCCGACCTGCAGCTGAGCTCTCCTCCAATCTCCTGCAAACATGGAACATAAATACCTTAATACCTACTTCTTTTACTTAGCATATGCTGACTATAAATTACAAGAGTGTAAATGTTCCTGCCAGTATACAGTTTCACAGTAACTAATGTATACCTTTCATGAGTCACGACTAAATATTACTGCAGTAGTGAATTTTGCTGTGAATTTCACACTATGACAGTACACTTGCAACACCTCCACAGTTCTACACACTCTAAAAAGCTGTTCTAATATAACAAAGACCATTGTCCAGCATCTCACCTTCATTCTGTCCAGCAACATCCTCTGCTATTGAAACTGCTGAAGCAATGTCTTTGAAATACTGTGGACGTGAAGTGAATAAATGTAGAAAAGCAATTATTTATTAGTTACAATAAATACCTCCTGTAAATGCAACTGACTGCTTTCCTATCCCACACCCATGCAGCCTTTTTTTTTTCTCCCCCCTTTTTTTTCCTCCTTCCTCTTCTTTCTTTCCATTAACTGGGCAGCTTGAGGAGAATTGTGGTAAAATATGTAGATCAGGCAGATGGTATTTGCTGCTCTTTTATCATTCCTGCTGCTCAGTGGTTTTTAAAAATCAGGGTAATTCATTATTTGAATACTCACAGATAAATCCTGCATTCCACTAAAAAAATTATCTTAGCCATTTATTTTAATAGTAATTTCTGCTTGCAGAAAGCACCAGAATCTTCAAACCAGCGCAGAAACAAATACTAGAACTATAACAAGAAAAACAAGAAGCCTGAAATAGCTGACTGGCATTCTTTGCTTTAATTTTTTTCCCTTCAAAAGGTGAGGAAAAATCCTTCTTCTACTGTATTTCTGTGGTTCTGAGTAGAATGAGTCCTCTGTGTTTCACAGCTGGAGCAGTGGAGCAGCTACAACTTCCTCCTCCTTGCAGCTCTTTTCATGATATTCATCCTTACCCTAATGGTTGTCTTAACACTTCAAGGTGTGCATTCCTCCCTACCCCCAAGTGTTTCTCTCTTTGCAGAGTTATAGTTTGAGACTATTTATTCAATATAGGAATAACTAAACAAATTACCAAAGAGACACTCTGCTCTTGGATGACATTTATTCCACACCACATATTGAAAACTAACAAGAGTGCAAGTCAGATGAACAGAGAGAGACATTAAGACAAGAAGTAAAGTTAAAATATAGGAAATAAAGTCACTAGCTGGTTACATAATAATGAAGTCAAATCTATTCATTTTAAATCTTTCTTCTGAGATATCATTATTTGATGTCTATTTTGCTAGAAACAATGTTCCAACTGCAATTTACACAGCGGTCATTTCTAAGCCAGACATTCCCTAGTGACAGAAAATATGCAAAAACTATCATGGTATTTACTACAGGCTTCACATTTCAACACATATCTTCTTCCAAACAATAAGCTCCTGTCACATTAGCTTTCCATCAAAGGTGTCACTTGCAACTCACTTTGCGCTACAGGACAAGCTGACACATTGTGTAAAGGTCAAGTGGAAAAATGTCCCTTCCATTACATCAATGCCATAAATTGGTAAAGGTCACACCACACAATAATTTCCTAGATCAGAAAATAATTTTGTTGTAATCTACATGCTAAAAAACTACTTTTCATATGGCGATGAACCAGGACAAAGTGAGTTGCTGTCATTTTTGCAAGCTATACAAACCAATTAGAACAACCTAACCTATAGCTTGCACTTAAGAACAGCATTACAATATATAAGTTACACAAGGACAACTTTTCTTCAAAACAAAAATTAAAATCTCAGCATTTATGGCTAATAATACCTTATAATTCTGAAGCTCCAACAACTGGAAGCTCCAAGGGTTTTAGAATCCTTAATTACCGCTCTGAACACTGCCACAAGTGAAGATGTATAATGCATTTCCTTTTTGTAAGCTTCCTGTTCCTCCATAAGAAATCATTCTTTCACATCAAAACCTCTACTTGGTCTTCCAAAAACACCACTCTAGAATGTCACAATAAGTCCTAAAATAGGAAATTGATGTATGCAAACACAGAAGTCAAACTACACCAATTCAATGTTTGAGGAACAGGTATAAGGCTACACAGGCAATGACCTGATTTATGTAGATGCACACATGACCCTGATCATCATAGCAGGCCTGAACTACATTATAAAGTAATCAAAGAAAACAGGAAGAAATCTTTTTAGGGATAGTAATAGAAAGATGTTACACAGTGGACTCTAAAAATACAAAACCCAAAGTCTTCCCTCATGGCATTG
>JAUBOD010000433.1:3577334-3588230 GCA_032353885.1 Nothura maculosa | reverse complement strand
GGGTTAGAGGCCCAGGTCAGGCAATAGGTGACTGGGTTTTCTCACTTTCAGCATGCTACCCTCAACATGCTGTCTAGTAAAACATTACTGCAAACCTCTGAAAAAGCACAAGTATTAATATCAACTCCTGCATCAGCCTTGACATTGGTACTGGCACTATGAACAGGAAGGTTTAGGGGAAACAGATTAGTGGGGAGAGGGAAAGGAATAAAACACCTAAAGTATTAAGATCACAAACCTTTAACGTGGCGCGGTTGGCCAGTAGGCAGTCCAGGAGCACCGGCTCGTATGTTTTCATCCAAGTATCCCAGTTCTGGTCACTGACAGTAAAGCTGCTTTCATAGCCTGAGGTGACAGAAGACCCAGCAGATGCTGCATCTGAGGAGTCTGTAGAACACGAAAACGTTGCATCTGTATCTGAGAGAGACACAGTTTCACAATCCTGCAGTTTATCACTCACTGTGGTCTCCTTTTCATACTTCAAATCCTCCCGGGGCCTAGAGGAACATGGCAAAGTTCCTGAGTGCTCCGGAGTTATCTCCCTCTCCTCCAGCGCTTGGAGCGCTCCCGCAGTGCTGGGATGTGGAACACGCTCCGTCTCCTTGGCAGTTAATGTGTCCTCAGCATCGCTTGCTCCAGAGGCTGAGTTCATGGAGAGCCGTATGAAGCTGAAGCTTGAACTAAAGCCCTGCTGTGGGCCAACAGAAAGAGAGGCACCTTCTTGTCTATGATATTCACAGCCGTTATTCACTTCGGTCTCATCCAGAGAGACCATCTTTTGGGGCTCAGTTACTTTAGCACTATGGGTTGTCTCTTGTGCATTTGAGCAGCGCACAGCAGAAACATTTCCTCTGTCTGTGCCTGGGTAAACCGGTGTAATTAAGTTTTCTGCCTGTGGATTTTTGTAACCTGAAAGATTTCTGCAGCTTCCTGGCATATTTCCAGTAGTGGCTGCTGTTGCTACCACATCAGCGGCAACTACAGCGCTATTGGCAATTGAATGACAGCATAAAAATTCCATGGTTTTTTTGCATTGCCTGCACAGAGAACAGTTTTCAAAGTCCTCACAACATTTCCTGTCGTGTTTGAGCTCTTCTGAGTTGAGTGGCTTGCAGGTACTCAGGGACTGAAACTCTGACTGTTGCTGAGCCTCTGGCCTCATGTACCCAGGTCTTCTTGTCAGCCTCTTTTTACGAGAAGAGCCTGTAGGTATTAAGTGCTCCAAACCATCTAGAAAAGAGGAAAAAAAGTGTCATTAAAATGTTTCTGCAATTTTCTAGGCTTGGAATATGGTGGCATCTGAAAGGAATTATTTGGGGAATTTCAGATGGTGCATCAGTTTCCTTTTCAACAAAGGAAAGACACTGACAGCCCTGTACAAAGAGGAGACAAGCTGCTGTCAAGGGACTCTGTACTCATTCACTTTCTGAATAATTTGCACCAGTTTTTATGTGAATTCACTGCTAAAACAGCATCCCTCAGGACAAAGCTGTGTATGATGAATCACACCATTTCCCTCCTGTCCATTGCAGTTCTCTGATTCTTCATTCTCCGCTCAGGTAGCAATGTGATAGTTAGTGCATCTGAGTGCCTTTCAGACATACCAGCCCACCTAGTGCAGAACTGAACCTGCATTAAGAGGAGGACTGCACCTGGGGAGAATTTTTGCATTTATGCACTTCGGCTCATGTTCAGTTTCACATTCAGATTCATACCTTAACACAAGACACTTCAGATCCTGCTTCCAAAAGAGAAGTGAATTTGTAGTGGAATGATGGATGAACAGCCACAGACTAAAAAGATATCTTATAATTTTTCATTTAGATTGACTGCACTAATTATTGTCCTAAACATTAATACCACCATCATCCATTTTCTATCAAAAACCTGCTCAGAATCACCCTTCAAAGGGATGCAGTGACCATTTGAATTATGCCCTTGATCAGCCACATTCTGTGCAAGGAAAGAGCACCAGTTGCCAGCAGACCCAGCAGTGGAACAACCCTGACCACCTCTGCATCCGTGACCACAGTAGCAAGTTTCTCCTCCTCCAGCTACACAGCACAGAACAATCCACAGCAACATATACGAAATATTCCCTTCTAATCATATACCTTGGCCAACTTTTACACTGACACAACTGCACATAATAAACACCTCAACGACTCCCGAGAGAAGCCTCGTGGATCATCAGAATGACACAATATACAAAACACTTAAGCGCAAGAGTTGAAATTTCCCAGTGGACATTTCCCAAGATTCACTGTATCCTCTCAAAACAATCTTCAACAAAAGCAATTTAAATGCCTTTTGCATGCTCCAATATTGGCATCGCACCACAAGACTGCAGTTCAATTTTAGTATTTTTCTACCTATCATCATAAATTAAAATACCCCAGCTGTGTCTTCTGTTACCTCTCATTTGTCAGAGAAAAAAGCATCACAGAAATTAGAAATAAAAAGGGTTATGAAGTCCTATCAGCCTGTCTACTATAAAAAGACAGTGAAATGCCCTGCAGGGAGTAATTTAATAGAAAATATAACAAATAGAAGCTGTTCTTGAAGCAAGGGAACTAAACTCGAACAAAATGTTCTTCAGAATTCAATTCCTTTATATAAAAAATAACAGTCAAAGCTTGAGAACAAATTGGCAGAACCGAGGAATAACTTGGTCTTTCTAAGACTGGATACTCCCTGGCACAGTGTGCAGGGGCCATGTGCCTTCCCTCTGGAAAGGAAGAAGCCCCTTCATTTAGTGTAGATCCCTTCTGAATCACTGAATCCATGCATGGGGGTCCACACAGGGATCAACTGAAAGGAACTCAAAAAAACCCCACATTTTGGTGTGCAGTGCATCACACTGCTGAGAGAGAGAAAATGGAGAGAGAAACCCCAAAGAGAAGAAGGTTTTTCAATTGTAGCATCACATCACGAGGCTGGAGGACAGCACAATGTCCCTGAACTCATTCGATACAATTGGTCTTCATTTTTAGCCACCAAAGTGGCAGCTTTTCGACCAAATGCTCTAATGGCATCAGTAAGAAGCACCTTAAGTACTTCACATCTCTACGAAGCCCACCAGGATTTTATAGCTCAGAATAGAAACTCTGCAGGGATTAGTTCCTTCCTCCCGCAGCTTTAAACACATAACGCAGAATGTTTGCGAGCTCATTAAGTTTTCCCTAAAAGTGACTGGGAAATTACACATGCAGCTTTAAAAAGAGCTTGGCTCTGAGTGTACTTGCACTACAGACTGCTGATTTTTGTTAGAATAATAAATTCATCTTCAGAGCATCTGTGGGTGGGTAACCGTGGCATCTAAGGAGAAGATATTTGGCCATATTCAAAGCCTGCTGTCAAAGGACTGCTCCAAGCAATTTCTGCAGTGCTGCTTCTATTAAGGAAGCCTTAAAAACCTGCATTAAACTATGCAAGAAGTTAGCAAGATGATAAAATTAGTTACAATCATAAACACACACACAGAAGTGTAAGGTTTCAGTAATAAAATTAATTATTCTCTGACCAATTTGATCTGCCAATAAAAATTATTGGTTGGTTTCTATGGTATGAAATGTGTAAAATGTAACTGCAGGTGTCTAGCTCATTATGTTATGACCCGTTTGCAGAATTTCAAAGATAACAATATTCAAAATAAGCTGGCACTGATCTGAATACAGACTATTTCCAAATAAGCCACTGTGGTCTCTTTTATTCAAATATGCTTTCAAAGGATATTACCTTCAAATAGATTTTTAAAACTTCTGGACCATTAAGATCTTACTCATTTTTTTTTCATTTTAATTACTAAAGATGGCTACAATTTATCTACCATTTTACAAAGTATAATTTATAAAAGGAACAGCTGAGTTGCATTATGTTTGTCCCCATTTAAGAATAATTTTCTCACCAATGGTTCCTTCCACTTCTAAGGGCACCCGCTGAGCTGGGTTATTCAACTGCTGAATTTCTGAGATGCCATGAACAAAATATTCAGTCATTAAGTGCTTGTTAGCTTTGACTCTTCACTATGGCACACTTATGAGCTGAGCATTTTAGACATCAGCCTGGGCTTCTTTAGCCATTGTTTTAACAATTGCATTTTTATTGAAACAAATCTGTAATTTAACAAACTCAGCAACAATCCCATTTCAGCCTCTTAACGCCCTAACGCAGCAGTCATCTTTAAGCCATTTGTGAAATTGCAGCACATTTCTCTACAGTAAGAATCCCAGTAGCCGACACCAATTTCAACACTCAACCTTTTTCCTCTCAAAAAAAAAAAAAAATCCTACAACTAGTTTTGCTTTGTTAAAGCTAAGGAAAAAGCACCTATTAAACTCAGCTGGTAAATATAAAAGTACTTCCAATCCCAATAACAAACAGTTATTGAATCATTCAATCGAGGGAGGAATAAGAAACACACCATTTCTTAGCCACATCCTATGACTGTGCCCTGCTTTGCTAATGCTTTGAAACACAAACACACCTGTGAGCCCATCACCATTCAGCAGTGCTTTGACTACTCATGCAAGGGAGAAGGCAAGCCCATAAAAACAGGCCAGCACAGCACATTCACAGGCCAGCCTCTCACAGAACTGACCAAATGGTCCCAGGTGGAAGGACCCTCTGGAAAGGGCCGGGTAAACAGCCCTGCCCCAGCAGGGTCACCTAGAGCACAGTGCCCAGGCCTGAGTGCAGACAGATTCCAAATATCTCCAAGGAAGGAGGCCGCAGAGCCTCCGTGGGCAACCTGAGCAAGGGCTCACGTCTCTCTTGCATTGGGGAGCCCAGCCCCAGAGCCAGCCCCACAGCTGCGGCCTCATGAGGGCTGGGCGAGCAGGAATCGCCTCCCTTGACGGCCTGGCATCCTCTGCCCCACACAACAAGGCCACAGGGACCCATTGCTGCCTCATGCTCACTCACTGGATCTAAACAGATTGAAGCTGGATATTTGTGGGGAAATAAGTACATTATTGCTAAAGGGGGCCAATCTACTGGAAAGCAGCTGTGTGGAGAAGGGCTTCCTAGCTTCAATCTGTTTTAAGGCTCTCCCTGTATTATTATTCTTCTCACTTGCAGTTAAATATTTGAGAATTAGCTATCCACCTTCCAAAAGGCAGGACACAGTTGCAAGCATGCAGAGAAGCACTTGCAGTGGAGGACTAGCATCTTTCAGTTGTTTTTAATGTTTGAATAAGGGTTTTATGTTGTTGTTCTTCCTGGGATAAACTCTTCTATTCCCAGTTCCAATGGGAAAGTCTGAGGAGGCAGTCCCTGCAAGTGTTTCATTTAGAGAAAATGCTCTGGTTCTTCCAGGAAAAACAAAAACCTTAAACATTATACAAAAATGGAGGGAGAAGGATTTTGCTTGATGCTCTTGAGAGGAACCTGTGAAGTTTGGTTATTTCTAAATTAATTTGTATAAACAATACTTAATGGGTTTGCAGTCATATGCCATAAGAGCCTTTCACCCAACGTGTCTGTAATTACAAAATTAATGCACAGCAGTCCTTTCCAAGAATGGCCTATTTAACACACCACACTTATCACTCTGTCTACTGAGCGACAGGGTGGATTCCCACTACTTCTGCTCAGTCAGATCATCTACAAGAGATTTTAATATGAAACTCATCACAGGGAAGGAAAAAAGTGAAGTGTGAGGGCACATTGACAGCAGTCAATTTCTAATTCAAGCACAGTTTGAGTACTCCAGCTTGGAGATTTGAATTTTTAATTTCGGCAAGAGAGTGGCTTCCAAATTAAGCATCTGATGCACACTCGGTCTGAAAGCAGAATTGAGTTCACTGAAATAGAAAGTAATTTTCTCTTAACAGCTCAGTAGTGATCACATTTAATGAAAATAAAACAACACAGCAGTTTCTATATTGCCGAGGGCGAGAAGTCAGTGAGCTTTTAACTTTACAATTTAATATCAAAATCCCCGGACAAATTTTCCTCTTTGGCCCCCACATAGGAAGTTTACCTTATGGCCCACCAGGATGTCAGTGATGCCAACACTGTCTAGACAGCAATGGAGATGGAATGATGTTTCAGACAAAGGAAATCTGAGCAATACCATGGAAAACACAGTGCCTTAGGAGGTAGATCCCATAGGAGTCAGCTTTGTGTACCCAAGCCACCAGTATGGCACTGCATAGAAACAGAGAAGTCCCACACATGCATCAGGATGCAAACATACAAGAAGTATTGTTTCCTCATCCCTGCTCCTCTAGAAAGTCAGACTTGGGGCTTTGCATGAGCCCTGGCCACTCTTTATGCTCCCATAAAATTTCTGTACTTGCTCTTCTCTTCCCTGCAGCAGCGACTGTGGGGCTTCTGCCCTCGCTGGATGAGGAGAGGTAGCTCCTCCAAGCTGCAAGAGGAAGAATCTCAGCTGGGGACAGAGCTCACCACCAAGTGCAGGCCTTGCTGAAGGCCAGCCCGTCAGTCTGCAGCATCACCCTGCAGACACCACAAGCAGGACTTGGGGCTCAGCCAGAGCGACCGGCGAGACCCATAGAGATGCATGTGGGTAGGTAAGAAAGACACAGGCATTAGCACCTCTGCCAGCTTCAGCGAGGGTGGCACCCTTCCTTTGCAAGCTCACCTCAGGCAGAGGAAAGCTGTATTTATTCAGTCCAGGAACACAAAAGTGAACACACTGGCTATCTGTTTTTCCTCTAGAACTAATCAAAAAGATAAATAGCTCAAGTGGAATTGAGACCATCTTATGAACAAGCTTTGGGAGAAGCAGTACTATATGATATTGCAGCAGAACACACTAACCACAAGTGTTAAGCACTTCCCCATCTTCTAGTTGTTGCCATTTCTGCTAACAGGTTCACCTTCTAAGTAAATAAATGACACAAAAATCACTGCCCGAAACATGTCACATATCACAAAACAAACAAAAAATACATCCTAACGCACACAAAATAGATTAACATCTCAGGAAGAGACACTCTCTATCTAGAAGGTAATCCTTGAGGAACATAAGTTCAACATGTATTCAAAACTAGAGAAAAACTAATGCCTTCTCTTCCAATCCGACCACAAACTGAACTACCAGCACTGTTTCTGTATTATTAAGGGCAATTTGCATCCACGGGAATTGTACCAGAGAGAAAAGAGAAGGGAGAAGTCTAACAGGACAAAAAAGCCTCAGCACAACAGACCCTAGATCGCTAAAGCCACCAAAGCTCTGTGGAATCAGGTACAACATTCAGACAAGATTGCCTATTACAAAGCACCTCTCTCAGGTAGGCTGCTGTATTCTAAGAGGTATTTTCTGGCTCTAAGCCCAAATTCCTCGGATGGGAAGAGGCAACTTCTGCTCAGTAGTACCTGGCAGACACACCACAAAGACTCAACCAAGTCTGGAGATAGATGCTTATCCACCGTCATTATGAAAAGACACACCAGCACAGTCATGATGGTGATCTATGTAGAAGATCAGTAGACCTCAAAAAGGAGCAGAAGTGGATCCAAAACAAGCAGGCATCCATCAGTTTGGGTGGAGTTAGCACTCCATAGCTTCCAAATGAGAGTTATGCCAGCTGTGGAACACTGCCCCTCTGATAGTACTTCCTGCAACACCACCACATATACGATCTCAAGGACAAGTGACCCAAGAAAGACCCATCACTGTTCAGGAGCTATGAGAGTCACATTGTGCAAGGTCCAGAGACTGAAGAGTCTCAACGATGTCCCCTTCACCTGCAGCCAAAGTCATGCCCTCTAGAAGCACCACCTCTTTGCATCTTCTCCTCAGAATCCCAGCACACCCAAGGCTCCACCAGCCCTCAGCAGGGCTGCCCATGCAACAGAAACCAAGGGTGTCTCAGCTTACTGCTAGAGGCCCTCCCAGCCTGAGCTTCAGACCCCGTCAGAGCACTCACCCCACTGCAGCTGAAGAGCCTCCCTCCTCCACACCACCCCCTAAGAAGCACTGAGAGGCTTCTGGGCTTCTTCAGGTCCATTTAAAAGAATCCCAGCACGGCTTCAGCTGTGCCCACTGATTTCTCTGCTTGCTTCCAGGTGGGCCTGAGTTAACACTGGCACAGCCACCTGCTGAGCTTCTCACAGCCTGTAGGCCCCGCTCTGAAAGTGCTCAGCCCTTTAGAGATGGCAGCAGTGAAAACATTCCCCTAAGAGCTTCCCTCCCAAGCCTGCAAATCACTGCTATTCAAGTTGAGGAAATCAAGACAATTAAGGCAGTTACCTGCCACAGTTCACTCTGACAGACTCCCTGGGTTAAGATGTAATGGCTGATAATGCAGGTTCCCTTATTAAATATACTACTGATGCTCAACAAAAGCATAATTTTTTTGCTAGGATTTTTTAATTTATTCCTGCCATGTTACTTCTAATTCACCTAAGTATATGTATCTGAATGCAAGGCCATAAGATCTGCCATCTTTCATTGACTCTTGCCTGCTGTTATTATATAAGTAAAATAAGGAACAGTATTAATCTTCAGAGGAATTTTAGTCTTCCATGGAAGAGCTTGCAGATGCTTCACTGGTGCCAAGGGCTCTGAGCAGTGCTGTATGGAAACAAAGTTTTAAAACAAAATACTTTGGGCTAAAATAATGAGAAGTTAAAAAACAAAACAAAGACTGACTTTTCAAAAATATGTTCTCTGTAAAAGACAGATTGCTTCGAAAAATCCAGTAAAGCAGGTTTTCATGTCGATAGATCTGGATTTATCTTAATATTTTAATGGGATGAAAGATGCTGACTGTGCCATATGGTGGTGAATACACACACCTGAAAAGATTTAAGGTATTGAAAGATTAGTGAATGACAACTTCAAACACCATTTAAATCATCCTCTAGAAAAAAAGATAGATATATATGCAATTCTTTATTTCAAGAAGTTTATTTTTCATTTACTGTGTGTTTTAGAGAACTGGTAGCAATATAGCAATATTTAGAGATGCTGGTAGCCATAATATCAAGTCATGGGTCCCCCAAAGCAAATACTACCAATGGTACCATTTTATGTGGGATTCTGTACAGTAAAGTATTACTGGAAACATCAGTTTTAACTCGAATTTTCATCAGTAATTTAAAACAATCATCAAATTTATATGACTCTCTAAGTTATATGATCTGAGCTTGCTATATTTTTGTACTTCAAAACATAAAAATGTTTTCATTAATCTTTAGGCTGTATACAGGAAAGGAGATTAATACAATATCCACATCAAGGCTCTCCAGAAAGATGGAACACTAAGAGAAGAGTTTCTTTTGCTGGCTCCTTTAATTCCTACTGAGTGAAACAGGATCATCTTTAAGTAGGAAACCTTTTAAAGCCTCTATTGATTAGGAAAAAAAAAATTAAATTAAATTAAACAAAATTCAAAGGATTCTGAAGTGACTTACAAGAACTCCACAACTTAAAAGAAAAATCCTCTCCCTCTACCCTCAGTGAGAAGGGATATCTCACATGAAAAGCCTTGCCAAAAAAGGTACCCAAAAAGAAAAGCTGTAGAAAGAAAGAAATACTGAGCGGATGCATGGATATTCACTTCTGTGTGATAAAAGTGTCACGGTGCTTTACTGAAGGGAAAAAAATGCATCTTACATTACTTTAAAGTCTGAGTCATAAGCAAAGACTTCTGTATCAGAGAAAGTCCTGAAGTTGGAGCTAAGGACATCTTTAAGGTTAGAATGCCCTCTTTGGGTATAAAGATATGTTTGCAACAACATCAAATTTCAGCAAAAACATCTGCAAGTTCATGCCACAGGAAGGAAAGAAAATAGTGCCAAGTATATTACACCAAAAGCTTTTCAGAGATCATAAATAACAACTTACTACCCTCTACTAGCAACAACTTTACCAACACACTGTACATCAATAGTGAGGACAAAAGAAATCCATATGCAGTAGTGCACAATGGGAGAACAAGAAAAAATGGGTGTAACTTTTCTTAGATGGCTGAAAGGAGGCAGGTTCACATTGTCTAGGCAGAAATGTTTTCACCCTGAGGACAGGTTGAGCAGGTTGCTCCAAGAGCCTGGGCAGGCTCCATCCTTGGAGAGCTTCAAGATCCAAATGGTCTGACCTGGTCTGGCCTCACAGCTCTGTCTTGGTCAGGGTGTTGGACTAGAGACCTCTGGAGTTCAAATACACCGTCTGTGAAGGTACATCCAACTTTGCAAGGAAAAAAAGAGCTGATTTAACTCCACAAAACAGGCACAAGAAAATCACAGTTAGAGATTCCTTCTTGCTTCGTGAAGCCTCCTGATGGAGATGCACATCCTGGAACCTGCAAACAGCTGACTGCCTATGAACAAAACCAAGAATAAAGTGCAGTACTTGAAAATTAGAGACTCAAACAGCTTTTAAGCATCCAGTATCCGCACACACACAGAAATCACAAGCTTTGATGACAGTCTGCACTACAAGCTAAGCAGACACAATAAGGCATCATAACATAAAAACTCCTATTGCTCCACAGCAGCAGACCTACAGTCACCAGCTGGTGATTAAATGATGCTCATGAGCATCACTTACATGCCACTTTGATCTAGTGCAGTTATTTCACAAAATGTTTATTATCAGCATTGTTTTTGATTGGCTGCACAAATATTTGAAAGCATTTCTCTCAAGACATTATTCAGCTTGCTGTATTAAGGATTATTTTGATAGCATTTCTCAGGCTGGTTACTGATCAGAGGACAAGCAGGAGCCATATACCAGACTCTCTGGAGACACTTGCCTTTCCAAAACATAATCCCTTCCCTGGTGCCAAGGGCAAATAAAGCATCTAAGAGCCCCTCTGGGGAGCTGCAAGCCAGCGTGCCCGCTGCCCAGGGCTCCTGCCACAGCGGCAGCAGGGGCATCTCTGCCCAGCAACTGGGCAGTTCCTGCTGCCCTGCCCAGCCCCT
>JAUBOD010000433.1:3552468-3570574 GCA_032353885.1 Nothura maculosa | reverse complement strand
CTCGGCCCGGCCCGGCCCGGCCCGGCCCGGCCCGGCCCTGCGCCGGAACCCGCGGCCCGTGACAGCGGACACGGCGCGGGGGAGCCCTGCGGGGAAAGGTGCCCGGGCGAAGCGGGAAGGCGGGCGCCCCTGCCTGCCCCTCGTGCGCTGCTTTGGGCTGCCACACTGTGCATGGCTCTGGTCTTAGGGGCACCTACGGGCTGTGGAGCGGCCCTGCCCTGTGGCTGCCAGATGCTCCGCCAGATGTGCCGCATGCTGGTTGAATTCTGCAAGATGTGTGGAGCTGTAGGACACGATACGCGCCGGTTCTCTCTAGCTTAATCCTGGGAATGCTGCCTACACCTTCCTGCTTTCATTACCTTCATGTGCTAGTTGTGGTCTTTACCTTTTTTAAAGGTAGTGCTGTTTGGTTTTGTTTCAAGTTGCTATTATATTTGTGTAAAATGAATCATTTCAACCAGTTTTGGAATCCAACAAGTCTGGACTGCTAATGCAGTGGCTCTGAATGTCAAAACTGTGAAGTTCAGGTGCAGTCTGACACGCTTCTCACAGTGTGATCGGTCCTAGGAATTTGGTATTAAATCAGATTGGTCAAGAAGTCCTTTTTCTGCTTAAGATTCCTCTAACTTTCCTGACACTCCTCTTGAGCTTCAGCATCATTGCAACAACATACACTTTTGCTGAAATTCCCTTCCCGGTTTTCTGCTGTAGAGAGATAGTAAAGGATAGAGCAGTGAAAACTCCCTTCATGGGAGATGCAGAGGGAGTTCTGCCCTCCTGTTCTGCCTGTGCCTTTCCTGCTTGCGAGAGCGATAGCGAGCAGCTGAGGCTCACGTGCCAAAAATAGCTACCACCTCCTCCGGGAAGGAGTTCCTCTTCCTCCTCTTCCTCCTCCTCCTGCTCCTCCTGCTCCTGCTCCTCGCTTCAGGCTCGTGGCCGTGGTTCTGGTGACATCTGCTCCCATGCGCGGAGCTCCCGGCCCGCGGAGATGGGCTCCATGTTACGGCAGGGCAGCTGTCCTGGCACCAAGGGCCCCTCCAGCCCTGTCTGACCCCAGCCACGGCGGAGAGAAAAGCAGGAACAAGGCACACGTGTCTACACAGCACTTCCCTTTCATATTCACCCGTCCGCTGCCCAGTGTCAAGTCAGGGAGTTTCCTGAGCTTTATTTGGTTTGGGTGACCAGAGACTTGCGTGGATGGCACCCCCTCCTCAGTGCTTTGCACCTCCCTTGGATCCTGCATCAGCTTGTGGCCCTGCAGGTCTGTGCTCACGGCACAAGGAACCAGGTCTTTTTGTTTGTTTTGAGCCTGGCAAGGACTAGATGTCTTGAACTGGTGGTCCTTACCCACCGTGTCCAAACCCCTCATGGAGCAGTATCTGCTGCTGTCCCGTCACGGGAGCCATTCCCACACTGCACAGTGGGGCTTACCCCGGGCTCCACCGCTTCTCCTTCAGGAAACGTAGTCTTCCTTCTTATGTACTCATATCAATGTGTTTATGTAAGGAAAATAAAAACCCTAAAGGATGGTAAAGGTGCCTAGAGAAAAACTGCAGGACGCAGATAGACTCCCGAAGCAAATGGCAGTAGGTAAAAATATTCTCCTGTTTTTTAAGGCTGCTGTAGGCTAAGCCCTCCATAGGAAGGGTGATCCAGGTGAGCACGAGGGACACCTGGAGCCTCCAGCGGTGTCTGCTCCCTGGCTTCTAGAAGGTAGGCAGAGTTTAAAGTGGCATGGAGGGTAGAGAGTTTGTGCCAGAGAGCACACACAGCAGCAGGGGCCGCGCGCTTGTCTTCGGGCTTGGCCAGGAGGGAGCTGGAGCACTTTGCTCTTCCTTAGGCTCAGGGTTTTGTTAACTGGCCCAGCCTGGCACAGCTGCTCCAGGAAATAGTCCTGCCTGCCCCCTGCGCTTTCTTCTCCATTTGTGCTTTCCTTCGCTCCCTCCCCCATGCTACTGTCTGCTTTTGTGCAGCATTTGTCTGGTTCTACAGTAAACTGGGAACAGATGTGGATTTAACCCTTTTATTTTTTTTTCTCTCCACCAAAAGCCTTTCTCGAGTTGAAAGTGACTGGGGAACTACAACATTTCCTGCTGCGGCAGGAATCCTGGCAAACGGCAACAATCGCCGCTCTGTGCGGAACGCAGCGTCCTGCCCCTTTCCTTCGGAAGCGGCTTCCTGAGCCCTCGTGCCAGCCAGGATGGCGCTCTCTGCCCCAATCCTCATCTCTGTTTCCCACTGTCTGCACGTGGCTGCTTCTTTGTGAGGCACCTCCACAGCGATTCCACAGCAGCGCGTGAGAGCTCTCCCCTGCACCTGCTGCCAGCGGGAGCAGATTTCCTGCAGCTCTGTCCCTTTCAGCCCTGGTTTCATCTCACAGCTCAGCTGCCAACGCTGCCCTTCGTCTTTTTGCTTTGGTTTGTATTTTTCCCTCTCTATCCAGTCACTGCTGCACCGTAGGCTTTTGGCTTATTTAGTGCTAAATAACCTATTCACTAAAACATGCCACTGACAGGAAGCCCACTCTATTTCTAAACTCGAATTTCCAAAAAAAAAAAAGTATAAAAATGAAGAAAGCCAGAAATTTTAGACCTCTTTATTTTGATCTTTCCGGAGTGAAGACATCTGGATATATTTTTTTAAGTTAGATCCACGTGTGACACTTAGCATCTGTCACAGAGCAGGAGAGCAGCTATCACACTCACTTTCCTTATGTTCTAATACAGAGGATTTCAAGCTATCTTTTGTTCTCACAGGTCAAAAGCCACCTACCCGGCAGTTCTCCGGGAATGGCTCCAGGATGGACTCGGGAAGCTGCGAGAGGAGCAAGGCCAGGAGCATGGGGCAGGGCAGAGATGGGGCTGGCACAGGCCCCAACAAGGAGACCAGGCCTTTGAGGACACCGGGTTGTCACATCTCACCAAAGGCCCCAGGCTGGACATGATGAGAACGGTTCACTGTCCCCTTCACTGCAGGGACAGCTGACACTTTCTTCGGTGTTTACTTCACAGGAGATTAGAATGTCCAAAACCACAAGTACTCATTTCATTTTCCATGAAGCAGTTCATCTGACAAGGATTTTTTTTTCTGTTAGAAAAACAATTATAAGCACATTTTGGAGTAACCTCAAATGACCTTTCTGTATACACATTTTTAGCTCATCTACTGAACTGAAACATATTTTTTGATAGTTTTTAAAATAAACTAATACGAATGCAAAAGAAGTTGGCACAGCTTTAATGTGATCATTGTGAGTGATGAATATATTTCATTTTCCAGATTCATCTTTCTCATTGTTCATCTCCAGCTGTGAGGGAGCAGCTGTTTGACTTTATTGGCATCATTTTCTGATCCTGTTCCAAATGCAATGACTCAACTGTATGTTTTTCTGGTGTCAGGGAAGACTGCCGAACCAGAGTAAAGCTGATAGCTCATTACAACTCAGTTCAAAATATTTATAGGATTAAGAATAATATAGTATAGATAACTTGGAAATGCTTGAAGTCCTAATCCAGTGGATATACAAATCAAAAGAATTAAGACTTTAAATGTTTATTTTGACTGAATGCCTTCCTATAAGCTTAAATTGGTGCAAGAAAATAGTTACCTTAGAGAAATCTGATCACTACAGAAAAAGCTGAGGATTCCTATCAGCATTTTCAAGGTTCTAAAAATGGATTTCAGACTCCTTTTATTCAGAGTAGTGTGGGCTAGCAATAATTCTAAATCAATAGATCAACTAAGAACAAAATTGGAGGAAATGAAAGCAGAACCACTGGGGCTTTCAAAAACAGAATAATCATTTTTTTTCTCAGCAAGTGTCCTTTCACAGCACTAAACTCCCCAAATCCCAGATTACCTCAAAGTTATTTGTAAGTCTTGCACTCTTCATTATCTGTCTTTTGCCAGAAAATGGTGATGTTACCTCATGGTACAGCCATTAAATCAACAGCCATTCCTGAAACTGCTATTACTATGCTTTTTTTTTTTCCCTCATGGATAATGTCTATCTGGGTTTGAGTTTATCATATCCCACTGCAGCATTCAATGTAATAAATGTCCTCTGTTTAAGTCACCATATAGGAAAGACACAGTTGCCCACACCCCCCTCACATAGCTCCATCAACCTGCAGCTCCTTGCTCAACCGCCATCCCTCTCTGCCCCCTGGAAAGCAGCAGGAAGTCCCAAAGGGACGACCCCTTGCACCGGGTGTGGTGTCACGCTGCGGGTGGCCCGTGCGGGTGGCGGCGTGAGGAACATCCCTCGCAGACACCTCCCTCAGCCGGGGCTCCATCATGTTCCTCCAGTCCTTGGCTGGCTCTCCAAGGCCTGCTGGTGCGGCGGCCGCGCGGGCGCTGCTGGCCGGGCCGCAGCACCGCGGCTCGGCCTCGGCTCCTCGCTGGGTGCCCAAGAGGCCAGTGCTGACACCAGGAGTGCCCTGGGCTCTCCAGTGCCCCTCATGCTGCACCATAAAGAGCAGCAAACACAGAGGCCATCAAGGATATTGTCTAACTGGTCTGCTGGCCACGAGCACCCACGAGGCCGTGGTTACAGAAACCCAGCGTGGGATATGCCGACCAGGAGAATGGTGTCAGGATACCTAGGAGAGCTGCAATATTTATCCATTTGGAAAAAGCAAGGATGGTATTCGTTTCCTGATAACTTGGCTAGAACACTGTTTCCTCTGTCTATTGATACTGGACTGAAATCCGTGTGCTTTCTGCCAGCAAAGCTCCCGGGACTGCATTTCAATATTTTGGGCTGGAGGCCTAATCAGAGCTGGTGAGTGCAGGGTGCCAGTGCAGTGCTTACTTTGGAGGCTTACTTTAGGAAGAACTGAAACACTGAAATGTTATGGAAGAACTGCACCTTATACACCCTCATGCAGCCCAAGGATAAAGCCAAGCCCTCCTGCTTTATCTGTCATTGCTGCCAGCTACACTGCCTAATGAGCCTGTCCCATCTCTAAGATTTGTCTCTAAGACGTGCCTAAAACGTATTGCAATTAGTCTTTCTAATTGCTGACTGCACATCATCACTAATGTAGCATTTGCTTGAGGACATGCATGCTGAGCTCATGGATAATACAGCAGACATCCAGACATTTCTGAGGTAACAGGGGAAAAAAAAGCACATTCTCTTCTGTGACCTTTGCTTGCTGACAATTATTTTTCTGACTCTAGTAAAGCAAGAGCAGGAGCCCTGCTAGCAGCACTGCTGTTCCTGCATGATTAGAATTATAAAAGCAATTTTATTCTGGTTGGTGATACAAACCACACTGTACAATTCTGGGAAATCAGCTTGTCTGAAATAATTTTTACTTCTTAAGAAATAAACTATGTGAATTAAAAATCCTCCTCATTTTATTCTCAGACTCAGGAAATGCCATGAGATGACACAGGCTGTCATTTTTTAATGCATGGAAATAGGGAAACTGGTTCCATGTCAGACACCAGCAGATAATACCTTTGCCAGAGGATGTTATTACAGTTTTAGGTCTAATGCATAATACAAATAACCTGTCTTCTGCAGGACAAAAACGTCTACTGGCTGGGAGCAATCACTGTGAGATGATACTGGAATTGTGCCAGCTGGGCTTCTTAGGCCTTTTATCTCCACGTTTATAATATACAGTAATGCATAACCCATTATCCATACCACATTATCCCATAGTACAACCACGGCCTAGGTCTTTTGCCTTGTATATGAATCGGCTGTATATATTGGTGGTAAAAATAATAGGACTAAAGTAAACAGTGCGGTGAAATAATCTAAGGCAAATTCTTACAAGACGTTTCATTTCAAGAAATTCAAGGAAATACACACTACTTTTAAAGGGGCAACATCCCATGCACGTGAATTACCATTCTGATTATTTGGCCAGCTGTATAACTTTCCAGTGGCTTAACACCAGGATTTGCCTTAACAAGGAAGTAAAAAATCACCTATCAAAGCCACCAGATCAGCGGAGCAGCAATCGAGGGCGCAGCCACCGACCACCAAAACAGCCGCTTTGGGCAGACACAAGGCCAAGCAATTTCATTTCTCTGCTACATCATTTCCTGCGGCCAGTGATAAGATTAACCAAAACCACTGCCCAGGAGGTTTCTGGCCCAAGGAACACGTGGCTGTGTCTCCGCTCTTCCCTGCTCCTGCTCCCCAGCCCTCCTGTCCCTCAGGTACTTCTCCGTGTTCAATAGGGGAGGAGGGGAGCGGATTCAAAGGGAAGGACTCCAATTGTTTTGTTGCATTACTGAACCAGCAGGCCTTAAAAGTCATGGTCTGGGTTGTCAGGAAATCCTATGAAAGCCACCGAGAAACTCTCCTGGAGAGGCCGTGGGACCAGAGTTCTACCCAGAGCTATTAAAATAGTATAAAAAGGAGCTTTAACAAAAAGCAGCTTGTCAGCAGCTGCAGAATGGTGCAGACTGTCCCTGCTCAGGAACTCCAGAGGGTTGCAGAAAATTGCCATGCGTTTTCTTTTTCTGATTACAGAGAAACGAGTAAGTTTCTTGGGGAATGCATGTCTGGATGGAGATAAAGTTACATTTGGAGTTCAGGGTTCCTGTGTGATTTGCTGTTAAAAAGACCAAACATGGTTCCATTCAAAATGTTTAAGTTAACCCATGGGAACCATTCTCCTAATGAAAGGAAAGCAGCTAAAACTATGCAGATGCCTGATTTTCAAGCAACCAGCTAAGAATGAAAGTTCCCATGTGAATGCTTCCCATTTCACTTTTATTTCCTTATTCCTTGCATTGTATTTATTTTTAGAATGAAAAATAGTAAAAGTATCCTCTTGGTTTATGAAAGAGGGCTGAACGACTTGACTTACCTGTAGCAGGGGCACAGGACTTCAGTGTGTGGAGATGTTGTTAGAGCAAGTCAGTGCAGGGGCAGCTTGGACTTGCCGTCAAACTGCCACAGAAGTCTGTGAACTTGTGAGAACTGGGCAGGTGGCTTGGCCCAGTTAGAGGGAAAGGAGCCTTCCTGAGCCAGGAGACTACGCCAAGAGAACAGAGTCTTCACAGGTTCTTCCAAGGCTCTTAAGCTGAGTTACCTTCTGGAAGCTCCCATCTCTACCTCCCAGCTACAAATGGAGCCTAGGAAGCTGATGGCCCTGAGCTAGGTGACATGAGCTGGGGGAGATGGATCTAGGCTGTAGAAATGTCCATGAAGACAGAGCTGTTGTGGTGGAGCACCCATAAAAATGAGCTGAAAGGGAGAAGGTGGAGCACCTGGCTAGGCAAAATGCAAGAGGAAGGAGAAAAAAAAAAGAGAAATAGGGAAGCAGGGAAGTGAAAGAAGAGGGACAGGGGTAGAAATGGAATTAAGTAGTTAGAAAAAGCAACAGCGGAAAGGAGGGGAAAAAATAAAACTGACTAAGGGAGGGAAGTGCCTGAAAGGAAGGATCAAAGCAGAGGGAAGCCAAAAGCGAACAAGTGTGAAACATGATGGTGACACGGAAAACTCTCACTCCTGGAACCTTGCAGATAAGTCGCTTGCTCAGAGATGTCCCTGGAGAGCTGGAGGGAGCCCTCCGTGAAGGATGGGGCAGCTGGTTCCCTCCCGCACCATCTGTGCGCCTCCTGCATCAGACCTCTCTGCTGCTTGTGTTAATAGCAGGGATTTGGCACTCCAGAGGCAGCAGCAAGAGAATCAAATAATTGCCACAGCAAACTTAGAGCACGGTTTGATGCGCAGATGGCAAAATTTTGGAGTTGATGGAATGGTACTAACGGGAAGTTTCATGTTTTCCTTCTCTTTTAGATGTTAAATGTTGGCAAATTTTTGAGGATTTTTTCCTTGCCCAGCTGCCAAAATTCATGGCATGACCAAGGCATGATAAGCACAGAGAAGCCTCCAATTTGTGAATACTGGGAATGTTTGGAATCCCTTCTATTTTACCTGCTAAATGCCTTTTTATGCATCATATACTTGAAAAGTTATGCAAATGTAAAGAATTGGTGATTAAAAATCACTTACTAGTTCTTAACAGTAAATATACTGCTGACTGACAAAGTTATATACGGTTAATAGACAAAAATGTGGAAGACATTAGCTAATGTAATTGCTTTAATAGAGCCTATTATCTTTAATAGAGTCTAACAAATAAGGCACATGCACACACATGCACATATACAGCAGACAGAAGCTTAGAAATAAAACTCTACTGGAGACAAGCCACCATGTAACTATTAAGGAAATTGATAAAAGTATTGTACTTACAGCTGGATTATAAAGTACTGTAAAATGTAATTAAGTGCATACTTTTCTTCTGACAAACCTTCTGGGTCACATTTGAATATGGTGAAGAAAGGCTGTCCAAATGGTGAGCCAGAAGAGCTGGGAGGCAAACATCCCCACTAATCATATGGATCTGTAACATTATGTTCCACAGAATTACAAAAGGATCTGAGAGAGAGGGAGGGGGTAGAAATTCTCACAATTGCCTATTTCCCCGCTCTGCATTAAGTGACTGAGTGGTCACAAACCACAACTGAATTACGAGAGTGAGTCACAGAATTCAAAACAAGAGCATCCACTAATTGTTTCAGGGAGGAGGTTCAGGGAAGTATGAGGAAGGATTTTGCAGGATATTCTTTTACTAGCTGTGAGCTTAATATTCTTTTGTAGCAAAGATAGCTGTTTTGCTTTAAGAGTTTACTTTGTGTTTCATTGCCCAGGGAAGACTGTGTTCCAGGGTAGGAATCCTACATGGGCAATGTTTTGTCGTTTGGGTCTGGAATAGCTTTGAAGCTGTCAAGGAGCTTGATGGCAAAGCAAGGGATAAATGATAAATGGTCTTATACACAGCTTAGTTGTCTCATAATTTCTGAGGGTTTTTTTTGTGTGTCAGTTTTGTTAAGATTCATTCACCTACATTTCAGGTGTTCAGGAAATTGCACTATAATTGTTGTTTGACAAATATCCACAGTACTTGTAGACTTCATGGGCTGGAGATAAGAAGTCTCAATGATCAGATCTTGTGTCTTGCTCTGTAGAGTGGGACATTCAATGGGAAAGAGACCTTGGCTTGTGGTGAAGATTCATTTGATTCATTGCAGGCTATTTGCACCCTGCATAGGAGAGTGATGAGCTGGAAAGAACTGGGGCTTGGGAGAGAACTAAGTCTAATGTCTTGCATTGCCACAACCCTCTTGCATCCTTAGCCAAAGTGTTTAAGCACAGTATATGCCAGCTTACTGGCAGGAACAATGGGGAAGAAAACTTCCCTCCATGGCAAGATGTCAATGCTTGTGAGATGCTGATGTGCTCTGGTGCCAAGGATGTGCTTGAAAGGGACGCACCCCCTTGCAGACCCAGGGCTTGCATGAATGTCTGAGGACAACCCTCAAAGTAGGAGGGACAAGAGGATGAACATCTACTGGTCACTCTATTTGGTCAGTGGGTTAATGAGGAAATGGGTGGTTCCCACCATGCTTCTTACTGCTGGGTTGCAAGCAGACAATCAGTTCATTGTTGGAGAATTTTACCAAATTAAAGCTCTTATTCCTTTTCCCCTTGGTTAAGGTTTATATTGTGAGACGCAGAGCACTGCCTGCCACAACTGCTTGGGAAAGGAACTTGCTCTCCCTCGCCCAGAGACTGCTCGGAGTGGAGGATTTCCCACCCCGGGAGCCTGCAGGAGGCCTGAGCTGCCTGGCTAGTGACTGTGGCATCGGTGCCACTTGTCTCCTGGCCACGTTCCCCTCCCTCTTGCTGGCCGTCACCTCCAGCGAGCTGCTGCATCTGGGTCATGCTCTGAATCCTCTTGCTTTTAAGCTGCTGACTCATTTGACATCTTTAGCCTATTTCTTAGGCACGCGAACAGCTCGCTACTCCTTGCTGGCAACCCAGTTTCTCCAGAAATGGTGTAAACCCCTAGACCCTACCTATGTAATGCACCTTCCCCACAGTTTCACCCTTTTATGCGTTCCAGGTTATTGGGAGCCCAGAACAGTACAGGGTCTAGGAGATTCTAGCTCTTTGTCAAAAAATACCTTGAGTCATATGGAAAATGTATCTACTTCACTGAGGAATTCAAACTCCTGCTCTCAATCGTAGTCCTGTTGGTGATGAACCACTACTGCAAAATGGGATTGCAGTTTGCTGCGTAAGAGACTTACATAGGCTGATTTACTTGACATTAGCCGAGTTACCCTCAGGTCTTCCTTGTGAAGAGAAAGCCCTCATATCAGCAAGAGAGGGGCTCATTTACATTTTTTCTTCAAAATATCTAGATTTTTACAAAGAATGAAAACAAATTTCTGTTTTCCATTGCCCTCCAAAATGTGTAAAAACTGGCAGGTTGCGAAAGTGAACATAAATTTGAAATTTTTGCACTCAAAATGAATTTTTTGGATTAAAAGTACTCATGAAAATTCCTAAGAGACAAGTGCTAGTTCACAAACAGTTTGGCCAGGCTCCAAAAGAAGCCAGAATTAGTTTAAAAAAAAGAAAAAGAAAAAGAAAAAAGAAAAGTGCTGTTTGGGGCCCATTTACTGTAACAGTAACTTAGGTCTTAGATTAAGAAGATCAGCTTGGTCTCAGCTGTCTAACGGGAACTCATCATGTTACTGCCAAGACATGAGGCTACAAAGCTCCAGACCCTGTCTACACACAACACAGCCATCAATTTAACTAAAATCACAATTTAATCTATTTAGAGCAATCAGCACAACCCTTTTTGGGAACCAAATTAACTTAAATCAATACAAGCCTGTTACAAGCAATTTACAGACATCCACATCAAAACCTGCATTAGATCAAGTGGTGCTAATTTTGTGGCTAGACAAGATGCCAGGTAAAGCCTGGGAGATGCTGTCATGGTCTCATTTGCATTGCAGGGTTGTGCCTAAAGTGTGCTGAGGAGCACCTTTGTGCTCAGGTGGTCCTGCACACACAGATGGGCTTTCCTGGGCAATCACTATATGTAAGCTAGGGCCCCCACAGCTTCCAGGGCCAAGCCACAGCGTGTTAAGAGCTGTGGTGACACTCAGCGTGTCCTCCTCCCCTACCCAAAGCTGCCTAGGAAGAGCAGGAACAAGGCAAGTATGTGCAATACCTCCCCTTTACACCACCCTAGACTTGCCAGGATCAGCTTAGGGGATACCATGACTTTGTTTGTCTAGTCAGTAACTGTCAATGGATCTCACCCTGGTTGTCCAACCTCCCTTTGAATATCTACAGCATAGCTGAAAAGGAGATCTTTGTTGGCAAGGAGTTCCATACCCACTGCATAGGGAGCCAGATACTGCTGTTGGTCTAAGCCTAGCTACAGCCACCTTCAGGTGATAATTCTTCTGCTAGCAGAGACTGAATTCTTGCTCCATATGTATACCATCTTTAAGCACACACACAGTTCTGTGCACCTCTATGACACTCTCTCTTGAGGCATTCATTTCCAGCCTAAGGGATTCCAGTCCACTGGAACATCATAGTAGGTATTTTTGTTGTTGTTTATTTTTATTTAAGGAAGTATTCCTTACCTTTGATCATCCTTGTTGATGCCTTTTTTGAGTCCTGCTATATTCTTTCTGGGATAAAGGGATCAGAACTAGATTCGAGAGCAAATGAAGCATAGATTCATATGCTGTCATTTTTCTATCACAGTTTCTTTTTATTCCCTAGCATTGCCCTAATAATTTCTAAAACTTCATTGGCCATTTTGCTTTCTGCCCCACATTGAGCAATGGAACTAGCGAAGATGCTGGAGCACAGACCTTAAGAGCAGCAGCTGAGGGAGGTGGGGCTATTTAGTCTGGAGAAGAGGAGATTTAATTGATCTCAGGGGAGACTTTATTGTTCTCTACAACTACCTGAAAGGAGGTTGTAGTGAGATGAAGGTTGATCTTTTCTTCAAAATAACTATCAATAGGACAAGATGAAAAGGCCTCAAGTTGCATGAGAGGAAGTTCAGGTTGGATATTAGGAAAAAAATTCTACATGGAAAGAGTGATGAAGCACTGGAACAGGCTGCCCATGGCAGTGGTGGAGTCACTGTCCCTGGCAGTGCTCAAGAAACGTGTAGATGAGGCGCTTAGGGACATGGTTGAGCAGGCAGGGTGTGAAGGGTTTATGGTTGCGCTTGATTATCTGAAGGTCTTTTCCAATCATCATGATTCTATAACTCTATGATGGAGCTGATATTTTCATAGAACTAGACTCAGGATTTTGATCTTGAAGAAGGGCACTCTATTTTTTTTCTCCTTCATGTATATCACTTCATATATATCTATACTCAGTCAATATTCCATTCTATCATACTGCAGTTCTGTAATAGTCTTCTGCATTTTTTTTCAAGTCCACCATCGTGCTTATTACAGTGGATATTTCTGTCCACAGAAAGCATGATTAGAAACCTTGCTTGTGTATGTACAGGGGCAGGGCTCATTTGCATAGGCAACAGTACATAAATACATATGTATACATAAATACACCAGTTACTGTGTTTTCAGATGTTGCATCTGCAAACCAGTGTAGTGTTTCGTGGTCTTTTTTGTATCGTAGAGTATGCCCAGAGACCAATGATATCTCCGGCTATATGTTCAGACACACAGATTGCGAGGGATGGTTTGCTGTATGCTACCATACTACCTTGAGGGTCATAAAAACACAGGAGCGTAAAAAAAAGCAGAAACTCTTTATGCAAGAAAAGGAGATCTATGTGTTGGTAAGTTCTTTTCAGACCCAGGGTGGGCATCCTACAGAATGTAGTCCATAATGAGAGAGCCCTATAGGACAAGGCCTTAAATAAGGAATAAACAAACTTGAACGACCTTTAGAAGCACAAGTGAGCGTTCACTGTGGCAGGACCAGCACTTCCCATATCTATTTATTCAGTCTTAGAGGTAACTGGCATTGGTGCCTGGGCACTGGGCAATGCAGGTAACGTCAGGTGTGTCGCATGCATTAGAAGTGTGCTGGGGTGCTGAGCAGGACGCTCGGCCCTCGTGCCTGCTGTGACCTGCTGCTGGAGCACGAGGAGAGGCCCAAGGACGGGAGAGCCCCAGTGAGGCAGGGCCTGCATGGTGCTATATATTTGTCTATCTACATAAAATACATATATAAAGTTAAAGAGAGGACAACCAACAACTATGAACTCCAAACACAAACTTGAAAGCTCGTTTAGAGTATTTCTAAAGCTGTACGCTAGATGGCAGAATAAATATATTTTCTCCAGTAAGTCACTAACCTGCATCTTGTTAGTAAGGCAGCCAGTATACACAGAAAAGCAATAGCTGAAATAATATATACTTAAAAAGGAATTGAAGGCTTAAAGTTTTATAAGTTTTCTATTTTTCTTGTTCAGTTCCTGCAGAGTACAGGCCCTGCTGAGATTAGCTTTAAACCTTTCTTCTTCTTTACCATGAGGATTGCCTATTATTTAGCTATTTAGTCATAAACCAAGGTCTCCCAGCATAAGCGGCATCCCCTTTTCCCATATAACACATTTTATAAAATAGGATCCAGGCAAACTCTTACTTTAATACAGAATAATAGTCTTCATATGCAGTTGAAAATCTCAGACATGGTCAAGTGATTTAAGAACAGTCTAACTACAAATCAAAAGGATGGAGCCTTCAAAAGCACCTGCTGCCTTCCTAGATTTCCTGCCTAAAAATAAGAAATAGGGATAAACAAAAGCTACAGTCACATAAAATAAGAAATAGATCCTAAAATATTTGCTAGTTATTTAGCTCAGCCTCTGTAAAGCACTGTTTCTTAAAGAGGATGCAGGCCTGTTTGAACAGCTTGTAACCTGAGAGCCATCCATGAGTGTATAGGGGCTGGGGGGGATGTACAATCTTCTGTTACGAGGTGTTGTCATCCTGCTCGGGTCAGCCCTGCCTGCCCTCTGCTATTCCCATGCCCAGGGTTTATCCATGAGGAGATAACGTGTTGACAGGGGTTGGGGGCTTCTGCTACTTGTATTCATCTAGATATAGATGCAAATATAGAAGCAAATATAGATACAGCTTAATAAACAAGGCAATTATTAAAACGGGTTACAGCAAGAAAATAACACACATGAGGTCTTCAAAGCCCGCCTGGACGCCACGCTGTACCACATGCTCTAGGTGTGCCTGCTGGAGCGGGAAGGTTGGACTAGATGGTCTCTACAGGTCCCTTCAACCTTGAAGATTCTGGGATTCTGTAACACACAACAGAATTTTGTTAAAGTTGGCATGAAGCTCAGCATCAGTGTTTCTGGCACTACCACCTGCCTCCTGGATGTCGCATGTGCACATTTCACACGGCAGAAAAGCCTGTGTGAGTGACCTCCACGGCCGAGGCCTATAAAAGGAGCAGAGCAGCTTCCTGTGTGGCTGGTGCTGGTGTGCAGGAGGAGTTCAGATTAGGAGCTATGTAGGCCAGGCTGGGAGGTGAAAGACTTGAGTCTAATACCCTGCATTGTGACTGATCTGCTATACGATCTGGCACTGCTTTCTTACTCATTTTTCCCTCTCCTCTCCTCCATGTCATCTTCACCTTCAGGCAAAACATA
This sequence comes from Nothura maculosa, assembly GCA_032353885.1. Classification (NCBI taxonomy): domain Eukaryota; kingdom Metazoa; phylum Chordata; class Aves; order Tinamiformes; family Tinamidae; genus Nothura; species Nothura maculosa. The sequence continues at coordinate 3,556,061 of JAUBOD010000433.1, read as the reverse complement.
CCTGCCTGTGGTCCTCGCTGCATGGGGAGACACAGGCCTCTTTCTAAAGCAGCCATGTGGTGCTTGACAACATTGCTGTGACATCAAAACACCCACCACTGCCTACCGCATCCTTCACCTGGCTGGTTACTGCCCCTAAACGCTCTGCTTCAAGAAAACTCGAGCTATTTCTAGGTACATAATCAGTTCTGTCAGTAGTTTTTTTCTGGAGTCATTAGAGGAGATGGCCTTGAGGAAGAATTAAACAGAAATGGTAGGATCCTGCTGGGTTATTTGGGAATTGCTAGCCCACGGGAAAACATAGACCTGTGGGAGAAGGGCCCAGAGGTGGATGATCTCCCCTGAAACCTGCGCTGTGCCAATATTCCCCAAACAGTGTTTGTTTGGTGGTGGGCTCTGTAGGTCTCGTGGCCTGTTACTGCAACAGAGCCTGCACAACAGCAACCTCTTTCCTTGGGAGGAGTGAATGTTCATATGAAAGGGACAACAGTACAGAGGAGAAAAAATAAGAGATGAACCCGCATGTCACGGGTCTCAGAGACCCAACAGAAGCAGCTCAGTGTTCAGCCCCAAGAAGGCAGGAGGAGGCAGTGGCAGGAGCCCAAGAATGGGCCTGCCCTGCCTATGGGAGGAGCTGAGAACGGAGCCAGCACATCACATTTGTCCAGTGTTCAGGGAGGCACTGCCTGGCTCCAGGAGAAGTCCTAGACAAGGCTCCCTCCTAAAGCCTGCAAACAGCCCTTACAAATGGAAAACAGGTCAGGTGAAAAGAGACAGAACTGGTGGGAAATCATATTCCACCAAGACAACCTTCCTCAGGCTGGAGAAGAAATGTCTCTTACGTCTGTAGAGAGTTGATGACTGTAAAGGCTTGATGACTGCAAACAGAATAACCAAGTAACCAATACCAGCATAAGCAACACGAGACCTGCCCAGCCATCCACGCTGACATGTGATGCCATAGCTATGGTAGGACACATGCACCAGGCCGTGTGGATGCAGCAATGCAAGACTTCCCCCTCGCTGCCAGAGCACTATTTCCAAATTTGGAGGAGCAATCAAATCTGTCCTAAGAAACCAACAGATTCCTCTTCTTGTGTCTCACCCGAAGGCAAGGAAAAGACCGAACCATGGGATGGTGACTTGCAAGGCCTCAAAAGAATGGTACAGCCTAGAGAAAAGATGAGTAAAGAAGAAACAGAAATGGGGCAGAAGCAGCGATGACAGCGAAATGGACACGCAAACAGCACAAAAGGGGAAAACAGTGCTCACCGTAAGCATTCTTTATATTAAAGGATATATCTAGCAGTGTTTCTAATGCCTGCAAGTGCTGGTGGCTCATGCCTCAAAGACTGTGGCTATCCATGAGGGAGTGAAGGGATCACGCATGGGAAATGGGGCAGTATGGGACCAATGAGCTGGTGGTTTTGTGGGAATGAAGAACTGGTGGTTCATTTGTGAGAGCATGGCTGAACCCTGCGCGCCCTGCTCACTGCAGGACCTGCCAGCTCTCAGCAGCTCAGCAGGTCAAATTCCCCTTATTCGTGATGCAGTGATGGTTACATCCTTTGGGGCCTTGTCTTTTGAAGTCAGCACTTGCAGTCATGCCCAGGTTTCTCTTTCGGCAGAGTCACCTGAGTTTTAAGCGGCGTTTCCAGATTTGTGAGAATTGGTGTTCCTGTCCCTTGCATCTTCCCCAGCCCCTCCTTGCTCACACATGCCCCCCGTCCTGCTATGCACCCCGCTCTTCCTCAGCGCTGCCCCACTGATCACCCCTCTTCCCCCCTTTGTCTGTCTCCACTCACTTCCTTCCATTTCCCCTCTCTACTGTCTTTTCCCTTCCCAGCTAACCCTTTGCGGTCACATGCCACAACTTTCCAAACTTTAGAAACATCTCCTTTCCAAGATGGGAAGTGACAAACCAGACTACTAACTCATAGAGTCTCGCAAAAATCCGGTCCTCCCTTCTACCACCTCCTTTGTGGTCATTACGATTACTCTTCTTAATTTATAAGCACTTTGGGACAGTACCAGAAACTAGTCCCCAGAACTCCCTACAGCACTCGCTGTCCTATATATTAGTTTATAATCCTATTCTAGGATCCTGTGTCTTAGTTTAAATCCTACATGTTTGAGTTGTGCTAAACTCTAGGAAAATCCAGAGAGGCAGGACTAGAAGCAGACAGACATACATGTCCTGTCAACAGGAAGTTTCTCTTGCATAACTTCTCTGGCGGTGGTGGAAGGCTGAATGCGGCTTATTTTCCTCATTGCAAATCATAATAGTCAGGACAAAAGTGAACACAAAGAAAAATCGTTTCTGAGAAAGGGGATTTTCAAAAGGCAGATGATTTTTAGCACGCAAAGCTGCCCTCGTGAAACATCTGCTATGACGTTGGCCGGTTCTGGCTATGGACCAAGCACATCAATAGCTCCACAGAGTAATGGGATAAGAAATGGGAAAACTGCCATTGCTTGTTTAGCAGCTTGTTTTGCTGATAAATGTCTGTCACTTTTCAAATAGCTCCAGTGTAATTGTTTTTTGGGGAAAATATTTCCTTGAGCAGGAGGTTTGCAGACCATTAGCTATTTCCCATCTGTGCTGGTGTTTTAATACACCACACATACACTTTGCTCTCTCTCTGAAAATATTCACAGCTTTGATTAGAGACAGCCAGCCTCAAGTCAGAAATCACATCCATCATCAAAAAGTTTTCTCTAGCCATACCAAAACATATTTTAAAAATACATTTAAGTTTATAAAAATATATTTAAGTGGTGGAGCTAGTATTTTTGGAAAGAAAGTTAACGTATATGGATCACTAGAAATAAAAAGTTCTTTCATTCACCTGTAGCTTATAACGCAGTGACTGCCCAGACGCAGCGGCTGCTTGACTGCAGTGGTGGCCTCTGTGTGCACATCCATGGCCAATGCCACACAGGGAAGTGCCAGGTCCCGCTGCCAGGCACTGCTGGCCTCCGGGATTGACCCCGGCCCTTTCTAAATTGTGCCATGGATATTCTGGCTTTCACCTGAGAGCTCCTAGAAGCCCCAGTCTCTGTTCAATAGAGCCCTCTGTTCGATATCACAAAATGCCTCCCATAACTATCCACTTTTGCTTCACACACATACACCTCACGTACAGTTACAGTAATTGAGCTATACCAAGGCATAGGGCCTGTCCTTCTGTCCCCTCTTCCCATCAAGAAAAAAGACAAAAAGAAAAAAAAGGAGCAATTTAAAAGTGTGTGCACTGCTGCAGATTTATTGCAGCAATAAACTTGGTTTGTTATTTGAATCCTTTGCATTTTTGGAATAGAAGAGGATCACATGTAGTTTGAAACCTATCTAGTTTTTAGGCTTCACTGAATTCACCGGAGGGCTGTGCTACCATCCAGAGGGACCTGGACAGGCTGGAGAGGAACCTCCTGAGGTTCAACAAGGACAAGTGCAGCAACCCCAGGCACCAGGACAGATTAGGGGTCGACCTGCTGGAAAGCAGCTCTGAAGAGAGAGACCTGGGAGTCCTGGTTGACAGCAAGTTAACCATGAGGCAGCAGTGCCCTTGTGGCCAAGAAGGCCAATGGGATCC
>JAUBOD010000433.1:3520599-3538552 GCA_032353885.1 Nothura maculosa | reverse complement strand
GAAAGATGAAACACACATTAGTCCAAAATAACTTAATTTTCCTATTTGGACATAATTTACCTGGCGATATAGCTCTGTGGAACTGATACATGTCTTCTCCAATGAGTTCTTGTGCAACCTGCTTAATCTTCCTTCTAACAGCATCTAACTTGGCTTCAGATTCATTCAGTATTTCTTCACCATTAGGAGCACTACAATCATAAAACAGAAACTGAAACAGCTGCCTTCAGAAGAGGAGAAAACAGCTAAAAGATACTACACATTTTCTTTTTTTTTTTTTTAAATAAGCAATACAAAATCAATTACATCAAGAAAAAAAACAGAATAAGAAAGTTCAATTTCCTCTTGCTATGAAAATAATCAACCAACTACACATAGTTTAGGCAGTATTGTTATTTCTCCAGATTATAATGTTAATTAATACTTAAGTAAGAGCAATGAGAAACACAGAAAAAAAAAGTAGTATTTTCCTATATTATAGAGGACAATCTATTTTGTATATCATTTTCTTTTAAGACGGTAATTGTAGATTATGCTATTAAGGAACAGCTGTAATATCCCATCCATATCCAAAATACATACTAGGCATTTAAAACTTAGTTTATTTAATATCCTTTTACATCCTCCCTTACAAATAATTTGCTGGCCAAATTAAGTGTACAATGTATTTCGAGATTGCTGGTCTTGAAAAAACCATCTAAAAGCAAATGGATTTCTGACAGTAAAGCCACAATGGTGGCTGAAAGAAAAGGAGAGGAAAGTAGAAAAACCACACGGAAAGCCTCTACTCCCTTGAAAATGGAAATTTTCTTATAAAACAGGAATCTAAAATTTCAAGTAGAGTGTGTGTGTGGGGGGGGTTGCTGCTGTTCTTTCCTCTACCAGTTCCCAGCATATCCAGCCCCTGCAGAGGGAGCAGCTACTCACAGTCAAGGCTGCAGTGGTTACTAGAATTACCACAATACCTCTTTTCATAACAAGGCAAAGTTAGCAAGACGTCAACTTCCTAATCTCTTTTTATAAATGTAATCATACAGTTACTAATATAGCAGAATCACACGGGCAGGTAGCAAAAGGTAGTTGCGAGGGGGAACTGGGAGAGTTGCTACAGCTGTTGCATGCAAGGATAGTATCTGAAATATACAGTAAGCATTTTGTACAAGAAGCTCTGGAAAGTTTCAGATTTTCCTGTTACTCTTCCATTTCACAAGCAATGATTGCTTTAAAACTCATGAGGAGACAGAACAGACAGAAACATCGTGCAAAAAGACTCTTAGGTTGCAGGACCCAGGTCCCCTCCCTTTTGCCTTGATGACCCAGGGTAGGACTGCAAAACACAAAACAGGGAAGCAGCTCACCTGAAGGAAGGGTTTATCTTCATCTTCCCCAGGTCCTCTCTTCCAGCACGCTGGAAGCTGGAAAGCCTCTTTTCCTGTCATATCCTCCTACTCTGATCCCCTTTGATATTTCAATAAAAAGGACTAGGAGACTTCACCTACAGCACCTTTCAATTCTCAAACTGGGGTGTGCATTTACTAGCTCACATCCAGCCTAGGGGATGCTCGTGGAAAGTTAAACAGGTCCCTCTGAACACTGCAGCTGTTCCTCACAAATACAGAAAGCAGTGACAGAGGATGAGCATGAAACTCCTCATAACCAGCGTGGCTTACCTGGTAAACCTATGGAGGAGGAATATCGTTCTCTTGCTTTCGATGGTTATGTCACGACTGAGCTTCACCAGCCGCTCGTATTTGTCGTGCCTGGTGTCGAGCTCCAGCTGAAAGGCTGCAGAGTCAAGGACAGCAATGACAGGCACAGACAGCACGTGCAACAGCGCGGGGAAAGAGCAGGGAGGCAGCGCTGCAGGAACCGCTGCTGGCCCCAGCCCCAGGGCCTTGTCCCTTGGGATGCCTTTTTTCCCAGGGAGGGAACAGGCACAGGACACAGCTGTGAAGGTCACCACCACCCCCCTCAGCTGCAGCTCAGGATCCGAGCACATTTCTCATAGAGCAAAGGTGTAAAACGGTCTCTGGGCAGAGCACGATGACCCACAGCAGCTCTGTGCCCAGCAGGGCACTCACAAGCACCAGGCACCTCTATGTGATTTCAGCTCTTCCAGCAGAACTTGTTCAAGCACAACTGAAAAACTGCACAACGCACTAGCCTCCATCTTCAGGCAACTGTGGCCTAAAGAGGCATCCTTGAATTGCCAGTTCTGAAGAACTAAAAAGCTCTTCATTTATCAAATGGATTTATTACTACTTTGGCTTAATAAAGGAAGGGTTTAAATAGATGTCAAAGTTTTAACGTATTTCATATAAAAGTGGGCTTGATCAAAAGTCAAGAGATTTTAATACTCTATAAAAACTAAAAGTACAAAAGCAAAATGAGATCAATTATTTGAAACAACGCTTCAACTTATGGATTTAAGTCCAACTAAAATGAGCTAGAAAAGTGACCAAGTGTAATTGGTTATAACAGTGAAAGTATTATGAGTGCTTCCCAGGTAACAGTAACATTTTTAGATCAGTGTAATATATGTCCTGCACATCAGTTTTATGAAGTGTAAAAGTGTATGTGCTCATCTAGTTTCAAATTTCTTCTCAGACAAAGGTGGTTTATCAGCTTACTAAATACATCAAATTCTATACTGCACGTTTTTATGATCAGGTCTTTCAAATCATTACTTACATTTAAAAGACATCATCAAAGCTGATGAGGGATTAACGTTCTCTTTCTCCTCTCTTCTTTGGCCATGTGGAAAATTGTCATGCTTCCGTTTTCTGAACCCACCTGATCCTGAAAGCAAGACAGAATTAAAACAAATCAACACATACATATGAAAGGCATACACAAAAATCTAATTAATTTGGCTACAACCTGAGCCACACTGCAAAGCTCCCTCCACAGCTTTTTCAATTCCATCCATATTTTACAGGTCACCATAAGATGAACTTAACTGTAAGGATTACTGTATGAGACACGACTAACTGCCATCATCTTTCTCATTAGTGTGGCACCTGCTCCATCACTTTCCCAGTGGAAACCAGCAAACCCGACTGGTCTCATCTCTGAGGGTGGTAGGAGCTTTTTCTTAAGGCCTTTACAAGCCCTCCATCTTCTGCCCTGGATGGGAATGGCTGCATTCTGCTGGGGGGAACTTCAGGGGGAGTTAAGGTCCACAGAACATCTTGTATGAACAAGGCCTACAGGATCAGTCATAGCCAGTTTTTTTTTTTTAGAAATTATTTCAAATGTGCATCATGAGAAAGGCATATTATTTTAAGAGTACTGAAAGTTTTTCATTCCTGTGATTGTTTATGTCATGGGGCTTCAGGGATCAGAACAGAACTGAAGGAATAATCTAAGATGATGATCATTACAAACTATTCAAGGAAATCATCACTACCAGCTATTCAAGGTGATTCCCTGGGGCTTGGCATCTCTAGGTCCTTACACTGCCCTTAAACCCGTTTCTTGTTTTCTCGCTTTGCCAAAGCTCTTCTCTACAACAGGGCTCAAACATCTCTTCATCAGTCTCCATTTTCCAAAGATCTCTTTTGGACTGTGTTTTACTATTGCTTTACACTCTGTGCTGCTTCTTCCCTTTGCCCCTCCTTCATCTAGGACTCAGTCACTCACATTTCATCTGTTGCTCCCTCCTACCTCCTCCCCTCTGCTGCAGCTTTCGTTTTGTGTTCCCAGCAATGGTCAAAGCTGCCCAAGCCCTTACACAGGAGCACCCCTTTCCGAATACACACAGTTCCACCAGTTTCCTTAGAAAAAGGAAAGGAAGCCACTTAAAGGCTGCAGAACACTGGACTTGAAGATGTTTCCATTTAATTGTTTATTATTGTCAAACCAAAACCAGAAGTGGGTGTAGTTACTTGCTAAAAGAGGAAAGTGAAAATCATTTTTTCCCCTGCTCCTCTGCACGGACACGGGCTCAGGGTTTAGTTTCTCCGGTAGCAGCTGAAAACATGAGAAATTCAGCAGCTGAGATACTATGGAGAATGACATCCTCTGCAGCCTTCCAAACGTTGGATACATCATGATGAACCACAAAGTGCAGGGGGAAGAAAGAAAAGGAAACACAGGGGGTGACCTGCTGGGGGTGTAGGGAGAAAAAGATGGAGGGCCAGGGAGGGAAAAGCAAAGAGGCTCTGCTACGTAACCAGCCACTTGGCCGCTATAAAACCGCAGGGCGCCAGGTGAGCGCGCTCAGCTCGCAGACCTGCCGCCTGCCCCTGACACACACGGAATTAAGGGGCCAAGGCGGGGGAATTGTTTTTCGTTTTGTTTCTGTATTTTCGGCCGGAACCGCCTCCGCCCCCGGGCAAGGGCAGCACCCGCGCGCTCCACCCCTAACACCCCTAACACCCCCCAGCACCGCGGCCGCAGCCCCCGCAGAACAACCGCCCTGCTCCGGGCGGCCCCGGCCCCGCCGCACCAGCCCCAGTCCCGGCCCCGGCCCCAGCCCCGACCCGGGGAGAGCGGCGGGACACGAGGGGGGGGCGGGGGAAGGGGTCGGTACCGTCTTTGCCGCTCATGTCGGTGCCGCCACCGGGCCAGGCCGCGTCCCCCCGGCAACCACTTCCGCCCCGCCGCACCGCCAGGACCCCGCCGCGTCGCGCCGGGCGCCCGCGCCGCTGCCTGACGGCAAGGCGCTGCCTGTGCCCCGCCGGCCGGTACCGGGAGGCGCGAGGCAGAGCCGTGACGGCGCTAAGGGCGGGGATGGATCTTGCTCCACGCGAAAGCGGAGCAGCAGCGGGAAACGGAGCGCGCTGTCGGGCAGGCGCCTCGCGGGGCAGCTGCGCAGTGGTGCCTCGCGCGCGCGGGGCGTGCTGGGAAGTGTAGTCGCGCGTGCGGGGCTGCCACGTGGGAGCGGCCCGAGCCGCGAGCGCGGAGCCGCCGCGGGAGGAAGCGGCCGCGGGCGGGGGGCGCGGAGGGGCCCGGGGCGCTTTCAGTGTCCGGGTTCCCGAGGGGCCCTCGGGAGGGAACCAGCCCCGGCGCCGCCGCTGGGTCACTAACGGGGCCGTGGGAATGGGGAACAGCGGGAGAGTCTGCCACGGGACTGAGCAGCGCAGCAAGTCGCTACATCAAAGGGCACTTGGCTGCCTAATGCCCGCGGACTGGCAGAGAGGCTGCGGCTTAACGCTTGAAACGGCCCTTAGGCGCAAAGCAGCAGCTGGCAACGGCCAATGTCCCCAAGTGCGGAGAACAAACGGTTCTGTCATGCAGGGATGGGAAGTACCCTGAAACATAGTACAAAACACTTTCCCATTTCCTAATCTAAGAAAACAGGTGTTAGTGACAGGAGCACAAAGAGGATCCCGGCAGAGCTTCCCGGGGCCTGATGTGCGGATCCGGTTGCGGATCCAGGATCCAGTTGTGGATCCAGGATGCAGGTCCTGGCGGCTGCAGCACCAGCTGCAGGGCAGCTTTGTGTGTCCTGCAGGGCAAACATGGGAACACGGTGGGATCCAAGGATCCACTGCACGCGTCTCAGCACGGCCCTGCGCACTGCAAGGTGGACAAAGCTGCTGCTGGGAACGACACGCTGCCGCTCTCCCTCTCTGTCTTCTCATTTTATTTATTTACCTATCTTTAACGGGGATATTCCCCTGTTCTCTGCAGCTGTTTAGGCAGGGACAGAGCGGTTTGGGCTATGTGGACGTTGAGGGACGGGAGGAACGCCGGCATTCAGGCGCTTCCCGGCACGGAGAGTTTTAGCCGGACATGAACACTGGAGGTTTGATCTTCCACCGATCTCTCCAACTCAGGGACACTCTATATGTGCCCAGAGATACCTGACAGTGAGGTGCTTGACCTCACTGTGGTGTTTTCATGAATAAGAAATGCTGTCCTGAAACAATACCTTTACATGCAATAGTGCTGCATCACGTTGGCGACTGGTTTGTTTTTGCAATGTCTCTTTTCTTCTATCTAGTATTTTTACTTTTCCCTCTCCCTTTCTAGTCTATGCCTAAAGAGAATGACATCTACACATACGTGTATATGTGAAGGAAGAATAGCGGCACTGTGAGGGAAGGGAAGGGAAGTTCACGGAAGGAAGGCTTTGAGGGTACAAGGTTTGGGATCAGGCAAAATAAGCAAACAAACCAGCAACAAACAGGGTTTTCTCAGTGACTTAAGGTCACCTTGAGATACCACGTATGGGTTGAGACACCACATATGGGTTGCGTATGGCTGCACTCCAGAACCTAGGACGAGGTCAGTAACTCGGCTTTCACAGGGAAAAGAATGTTCTTTTAAGCCTCATGGTTGTGATAACGGAGCGTGAGTAGGTGGACCAAATATCATCTGTGCCTTTGTGAGTGAGCAAAGCGACCGAACAGCACAGCTGGAGGAGGTAGGAGCTGCTCCATTCATTGTATTCCCAAATTCTGCTGCTCTGGGCAAGCAGCCCCATTGATGATGCTCCCACCCCATGTCCATAAGCGAGGCCTTTACTCTGATGCAGAGTCATCAGAGACCACCTTGACGTGATGCCCAGGGAAGCACAGAATGAAGTCTGTCCTTCCCCAGGAAAGCCCGAGCGTGACAGCCCTCACTGACACAGCCAAGGGCAGTGGTGGCAGCTCCGACACGAGGTCATGAAGCTCCTTTAGCACTTAGAGCTGTAAGTGCGAGGGAGCTGACACTTAAGCCTAGTGCTTTAGCAGAGCTACGAAAGCACCCTGTCTTCATGCCCTCAATATTTTTAATGTAGCTCTTTGGCAGATGTTTAATATCCAGCATTCCCAAGTTACCTGTGAGGATCATGATCCTCTCCTTATGGCTCTGTAGCCTTAGTCAGAAGTGGTTTCTTTCTTTCTATTCCCTCCTGTGTCCAAACAACCAGCCTGGGAACCCCTGCTGAAGTCACTGTGAAAGCGCTAGTGCTCTAGGCTACTAGAAATGGAAGGACCTCAGAATCACAGAGTGGTTGAGGTTGGAAGGGACCCCTAGGGATCATCTAGTCCAACCCCCTGCTCCAGCAGGGACACCCAGAGCACGGGGCACAGGGCGGCATCCAGGCGGGTTTGGAAGACCTCCAGATAAGGAGACTCCACAGCCTCCCTGGGCAGCCTGTGCCAGGGCTCTGGCACCCTCACAGTGCAGAAGTCCTGTGGACTTCTCCTCTAACAGACCTCTCGTGCCGTTTCGTTTTCTCCCTGTGTCCCTGCGTGCCCCTGGAGCGAGGCCACGAGGCTGCCTGGGGGCTGCAGGGCCTCAGGCGCCATGTTGTGCCGACACGTCCACACGAAGCGACGCGGCGCGAAGGCATCCCGGGGGCAGCCGAGCGCCGCGAGGTGACACGAAGCCAAGGAAACTGTCACGAGGGGCTCGCGTCGGCGCGGCTCACGGGGCCGCTCGAGGCTGCCGCGCGGCCCACGGCTTCTGCAGCTGCTTGATGAAAGGAAATGGGAGGTCAGCTGCTCTCTGGTTGTTATAACAACAACCTGTTGTGTTTCTCAGGCAACGGAGATGCCCGTAGTCTTTTGGCAGTCGTAAATCAAGAGGAAAATTTCCTCTCTTCCTGGAAAAAAAGTGTTTGAAAAGTACAATTGTCTTTCGGCCCATTGAGTTTGGGACTTGTCTCAGAAGTGGCCAGACCCATTTAAGGGTTACTACACTGTGGTGCAGCCTTTGAGAGTGTTGGCACACAGGTTTGGGAAATGCTCTGTAGATTTAGCTGACTCGTAAATGAGCAAGTGTGAAAGAGAAAAACAGAAAGACCCTAGTAGCTTGCTGCAACGTCCAGCTGAAGGGAGAAAACAAAGCAAAACAAAATGAAAATCCCCACTACCGCGCGTTGCCTTTTTCCTAATGTTTAGTTTATAGCTTCCAAGGGAAAACTGGCAAGTGACCGGCTATGAATAATGCACCCATGGGGAAAGTTTGTTTCTAAACATGAACAGTGAGTGCCTGGCTTATGTCTGGGTGGGTGTGCTGGCTATTTCATAAATATTTCATTTTAATGAGACAACCACATAAAAGGATTACTGTGGAGGAATTCGAGGTGAGAATATCTTTATTCTGCATCTACATCAACATCAACGCCCTTCATGTAGTAAAACTGAAGTACAGAGACTAACCTTTCTCCTTCATCTCCTCCATGCCCCTCTCAGTGTCCCCTTGCAAGTTATATCTAATATGATACCATTACATTTCTTGCTACCTTGGTTAGACAGAGGAACGGTCAACTTGGTGAAACTCTGGGCTTTTTTATCGTCTTGACAGAACACAGAGACGGCATGGGCTTGAGCTAAGCTCTGGTCTAACTTAGGAAAGCTAAGCTCTGGTCTAACTTAGGTGCTGATGGAGCGACAGCTGTATGCACAAACAAAGGGAAAAATACTGGCCTTTAGCTAAGTGAGTCACAAAACTGAGGTCGCTTAGGCAAGGGAGCCTGAAGGTGCTCTACCCTTCAGGCACAGGTAAATCAAATTGCAGAGCAGCATAATTTGCATAGTTTTTAAAAACATATTGAGGTCTCTGATGTGAACCTGACCAATCTAAATTAGTCTCAGATACTGTTCTGTATCTATGGCCTTCAGTACCCCCTGGTTAGTCAGTGCCAGATAGAAATTCTACTTCATTCTCTTGGTGCTCCTTAATACTACAGGTTTGGGGGGATGGCTGTTAGCGAAAGAGTTAATCTGATGCATCTGCAGTTAACCCTCTGTGCAAAGGAATCCCAGAATGAGGTTGGTGTCTACATCTGAGAGGCAAAATACCACATTATATAGGGAAAATACTCATTCGTGCCAATGTAAATCAAGAATAATTCTCTTTAAATTGGATACCATTGAGATGAGTATCAAGTCTTGAGAATCTCCACTGTACAGAATATTTAATGCTGCGGTATAGGTAGGGCCAAAAAGCACAGCAAGCCCCAGATAGTTAAAACAGAGAAATGCTCTCCTAACAATTCCCACCAAGAAGTTCTGTTAAAAAGCAGTTAAGGTTGCTCCAGGGCAAAACACTCCCACACAAGAAATGACAGGTTAGGGAAACCTTCTTCCCATAAGTTTTCGTGCACGCCTCATATTAACCACTCCCAATGACAGACTCCAAACCCCAACGAGAAGCTTCCCTTGCTCTGCAGGATAAAGAGACACACTAAATGCCCATCCCTCCTACGCACTTCGGGGCAAAACCCTCTGGCTTCTGCAACACTAACATTGGCAGCCGATGCATGTGGAGTGGTTATGTTTGGGATTATGGGGGGAAAAAGAAAAAAAAAGATTAGGGGTCCCCTGAGCTTGCACTGTGCTGGTACCATGGGTTTCAAGGGCCCTCTTTGATTTGTCTGAATCTATGTCTCTCTGTAGGTGACTCAGCAGTCCCCTTGGTAGACCCCTTCCCCAGCACAGAGCTGAAGAGGCACCCATTGCTTTTTTTAGGTTGGACGTCAGCTACATGGGCTATTTACACTGCAGGAGATCTGGTTGCCTTGCTGTAAAGATAGTTGCATGTGTACCAGCTAGTGGTACTCCACTTATTCTACATGATTTCTTCCCATTGATGCCATGAGAATTTTACAGGGAAGGAGTTTGTGCTGAAGAGGTCTCTATGTGTGCAGACCTCTCTGCTCCCAGGTGTATTGGTGGTCTTCCATGTCCCATCCCAAACACCTTTATACCTTCCCACACCTACCTGCTCCTTTCACCCATTTTTCTTCTGCTTCAACTACTTGTTTAAGTGCCAATGCAGAGTTTGTGCCGCCTTTTCATACCCGGATGCTCTGAGAACAGACTGAACTCTCCAAGAACAATGTCTTTGTATCTCACCAACACATTTTACCCACTCTGTCCCACGGCTGGTTCATAAACCTTCTGGTTCTCAGGAGAAAGGCAAAGATATGTTGGATCCAGGCACAAAACCCAGGGCATTTATGTTGGGCCACATAGAAGGATAAATCCTTTTTCTATGCATAGCTGCATCCATACAGTCTGAAGACAAGCAGATGATGGACAGTAGCTTTCCAGACCCTGTCCATTGACAATAAGTTGGAGAGGACTTTGTCTAGGAATACTAGTCTAAGAATGTTAGTTCATGTCACATGTTATGACCTTGAAAATGCTGTGACTTGGTCATAATCTGTTACTTCACCATCTATCTCCAAAATTTTGGCCTTGTTCGCCCTGGCTGCTGCACTGTGGCCAGCTCCAGCCTGAAAAACTGAAACTCTTGCGACACCGTGTTTATTACTGACAAAATATTTTAAAGTTCTGTCATAATACTAAGGTCCAGGACAGCAAACTAATAAACGTTTAATACATGCATTTGCAAGCCCATCTTTAAATGTCAGCATGAATTTTTTATTTCTATCCTCCAGGAAAATCTCTTTATACCAACAAATCCTAGAGAATCAATATTTGTTTAGAAAGCTGTAATAACCAAACATTAATCTTGATGCCTTTTTAATGTTATAACTTTTATTAATGGTTTCTCATTTTTTGTGGACTATGTAATGGTAATAACACAACATAGAGTGAGCTTGAAGCAGATTTTCTGATACCTATACATGACATATACATCTCTATTTGCTGGTCTAAGGATATAAAATTAAAATGTATGGAATCCTTCCTCGATTTCCATGACAGGAATACATCCTACATGGAAGTCATCAACATCAACTCTAAGCTTCTCTGTAAGCTCTGTGTTTTTAAGGAGCAATCCTTAATTAGAATTACATTACACAGACACCAGTGCAAGTTGAAGTCCTGGAAGAAAAGTATGTGCCCTCAGAGCCAAAGTGCCTTCAGTGTGGATGCCTGTAGGGGACAGTGGTCATAAAGCAGTCAGAGAACACGGGAGTGCTGAGATTTCAGCGCCCGCGTGATTACCCACAGCTGTACAAACAGTTCAGGGAAGAAGACGGATTGACCTTGGCCGTGTTTTGAGAGTGCCAGATAACTAGGTCCTTAAACAAACCCCGTTTCGGCGTGAAGAAGAAGAGACAGTGATCCCAAGGAATGCCAGGAAACACAATGATGAGTTAAGAGGCTACATTGCAAGTGAGCAACAGGGATACCTAAAAGGGGCTGATCCAGGACAGAAGCGGCTGGTGATGACAGATCTCTGCTGTACGTACCTGGCAGCGGGAGAAGTGGATTAAACTGGGCATATGACAGTAGTACTACATGTTCAAGTAGGCAGTACTATTCATAACGTGAGTTATTGGGCTGAGCAGTCCCCTAAATACCTGTAGTAGTGAAATCTTAGCCTGTTTGGAGAAATTTGAAAGCTGAAGAGGTGCAAAGTCTTTTAGTTTATTTCTAAACCCACGGGGCCAGAGCTATCTTTCCCAGCTTCCCAAATTAGTGCCTATATTTATGTGCAAAGAACATTGGGAGGCACTATTCTAGCAAATAATAGCAATGATCATCTTGCTGACCTGCCCTTCACCTTTGCAAATGGGTATTTTCTTTGCTGCCTCCTCACATGACTGAGGAACACACCCTCCAAGACGAGGATGGGCAAAAGTGCAAACACAATCACCAGGCTGGGCTCATCCACGTCCCCTCTCTTATCTTGGGCCATGCCCCAGGATGGCTGTAAAATACCTAACGTGAAGGAATTTCTCTGCCAGCAGTGGATGAAATACAGGGGATCAACTAACCTGTAGAGATACCACCAGGTGTTTGATCCATGAACCAGGGAGACCAGGGAGACAGATCAAAAATCACTATAACTGTTATTAGAGAACATGCTCTAGAGTGGCTGCTTATCTTCTTTCTCTCCTGGCTCCTCCACAGCCTGTCCAGCAGTCTCAGCCTTGCCCATCTAGTGCAGAGGCTGCCAAAAGTACCAAAGGAAGAGTATCCCTCCGAGGGGAAAAAAAAATCCTGTTTTCCCTGATACTGAGTTGTTACTACAGTGCTGCAGCAGACAAAGAACCCGACTGACTCCAAGCAGAAATATTTTGCTTACCCTGTTTTGCTCTCCCCTTTCAAGCACTACTTTTATATTCTACACTACTTTTATATTCTACAGTCAGCCAAGCAACAATTTTGTACGTTTTACAGCCCCTCGCCCCCAGAGCCTGAAGGCACAGAGTCTTCACACAGAGCGCAATGTGAATATGAAAAGACATAAAGCTTGTACAGTAAGTCCTAAAAAAAAGAAAAGAAAAAAGAAAAAAGGAAGTTTACCTACACCTTCAGGGGCAAACACTCACCTAAGCGATAAATTAAGAGTTAAAACCAGACCATGCCGAAGACTGATGAAAGCACAAGTAGGCACAGCATATTATTTAGATCTGTCAAGCAAAAATCCCAGATCTGATTTACCTAAAGAAGGCATGCAAGTGCATGGAACACATCCTCCCAGATAGGCACCACCTGCAATGCGAAACCTTTGGAACAAATTTAGAGGAATGAATAATTCCAAATTACATATAATAAGGAGGTAGAAAATAGGAGAGATGCAAGATGGCTCTTTCAAAACCAGATCATGCTAAACTGTGCAATTACCTTTCTTAGATGTGATAACCCAGTCTCTTTGGTGAAAGAAACACGTAGATCTCACCCACTGGACTGCAGTAAAATATTTGATTCAGTGCCACTTAAGTAATGAAACGGCTGACAGGGGAGGATGGAAATCAGTAGGCAAATTGTAAAGAAGAAAAGACCTGCCTGAATGGAAGAAGACAAGTAATGTTGGAAAGGCATTAGGCTGAAAGGAGGGGGCTCCATGAAGACCAGTCTTAGCACTTTTAATATTTTTGACTGACAGCTTAAACACATACACACACAAAAAGACTGTTGTGAAATCTGACTGATTCGTGATGAAATCTGTCTTTAGCAGAAAGCTGGAGGGTGTTGCCAGTCCTCAAAGAGTCATGGATATCATAAGGAGAGATCTCTGAGTGCTGGAGTCATTCAGAGTGAAAGGCATTGGTACAAAAGCATAACTTTGGGAGCTAATAACAAAAATTTCTGGGGCAAGCAGGGCTTGAAATAAATGAGGGAGTGAATTTGAATCTTGAAGATAACCACAGAGTAATTGTGAGACACTAGGGTAATGCAGTTACAGAAGAGACAGATCCAGTGTTGGGACATAGAGTTAAGATGTTTCCAAAAGAGACAGAAATGCTGCTAATGGTATTGTAAAACAAAACAAACAAACAGAAAACTCCAATTTGTCAGGAATATTGCATACAAATCAAATTAGCTATATTAGCAAAGTTCATTCTGAAACAGGTGCTGAGGAGAGATGCTGGGATAATTACAGGGCACAGACAGGCTGTCCTACAAAACGCTGGAAGTGTTTCAGCAAAGCAAAGGGCAAGACGACCTGTGACTTCTCTCCATAAATACCTGGAGGAAACACAAGGAGCAGAGATGAAGTGTTCAGCGTGAAGGGCAGTTTGACACCAAAACACGTGAGTGCAAAGTGGCCTTCAGCAGACCTGGTCCTGGCAGCAGAAAGAAGCCCAAGCCACCAGAGGTGTGAAGGAGTCTTCTTGCCTAAGGAGAAGGCAGCAAGCAAATACTAATGATGCTCAGAAAGAAGTATAATTAGTTTCTCAAGAGCCTGTATGAGGTGGCTGCCAACAGCGGCCAAGGACCAGACTCAGTGATCCAAAGATCCTTGCCACCTGCCTCGCGCTTGCATTCCCAGAGCAGCTGCTGCTGGTGTCCCAAGTGCCCCAGGAAGGTGCTCCCAGAACATGCTCTTTCCCAAGTGGGTGTCTCCCTGCTTGCACAGGCTCGGGTTAATCTTTGAACCTCTGTCTCCCAGCCCTCGAGGAAGGCTGCTCCCTTTTCTCACAGTGCTGTGCAAAACAAAATACTCCTTGGTTTCTCCCAGTGCCCCGGGCCTTACTTAATCCCTGCCAGTACTCCACAGGCACTCTCCATTTTGATCGTAGGTGGTTGCCAATGGCTCATTGCTCCCATCCCTGTGCTTCCTCTGCCAAGGTGGCAAGGAATAACCAGGCTCTGCAAGAGGCGAAGGCGGGTAGTACCCATGCTACACGGCCATGGTGGGCCAGCCACCCTTGCCATGCTGGGAAAGGAATGCGTGTCATGAAAACGTTAACATTAACGCTCTGGCTGCTTTAAAAACAGTGCACTCTCCAGGGTGGCTGGCCAGGGCATAAAGCAGATTACAGAAGCACAGCTTCCTACTTAGGAACGCCCGAGCCTGGTGCTTGGGAAGAAAGAGCAGGAGCGAGTGCAGGTCCTGTAACAGGTCTGCAAGTTCTGCCAGTCAAGTCAATACAGCTGGAGAACCTCAGGCCTCCAAAACCACCGAAAATCTCCTGAGGACTATTTTTGTGTATGCATCTGTAACGATGCTCATTTCTACCTCTGCTGCCTTGACGTGCTACTGGCCCACACCGCAGGCTCCAGGCAGATGGCCAGGAAAATGCCCTCTGCCACTCAGGTGGCCATTGGAGGTTTATGGAGCCACCCAGCCCTTTTCTTGAGCATGGAAAGGACTTTGCAATAACAGGAGCTTTTCCAGGTCCTCCTTGAAGCCTATCCCCTTTTCTATGTCTCCTTGTTGGCTGCTGCTTCCTGCAGCCGGTAGAATGAGTGTGCAGCTCCAGGGTGTTCCCCCACTGCCAGTGAAAGCAGGGTTTGCCAGGAAAACAAAAGCTGGCCCTGGGCATGTCTGCATCAAGAAGTTGCACTGAAGCTTAGGCTCAGCTAGCATGGAGGTGTCCTTGTGCTGGTGTTGCTCAAAGGACTTTGAGAAAGGAACCCAACTGGTCTTCGCAGAAAGCACTAATAGAGGACAGATTTAAAACAAACTCTCTGAAAGTCGGGCACATGGGGCAGGACCATATTTTAAATTCTGTGTTAGCACAGTACAATGCTGGCCTAAGCTTTGTGACTCCCCCAAACTATCCAGTACAGACAGTAATGATGACAACATTCAGATGTAAACCTGTTCCTTGGCAGCAGGGGCAGTTGTCCCAAGAAATAGTTCAAAAGTCCACTTTTAGAGCAGACCTCCCGCACGTAGGGAGAAAAGTTGCTATGCCTCCTGTTCCTGAGCTGTTCCCAACCTCCTAGTCTGGCTGACCTTTCCCTCGTGTAAAACCCCTGAGGGCTATTTTGATCCTGGTGTAAATCACAGTAGCTTGGGGACTGACATCACAGGAGGTTCTTATCTCATGAGGACTGGGACTGTCCCAGCATGGCCTGGCATCTTCCTCCCTGAGCCCACTGCCAGGCTGGAGCTGACAGGACCTCCTGTGTGCACCACTTTCTGCTGGCTCTGCACGTCCCCCCTCACCAGGAGAGTCCTGAGCCCATCACCTAGGGTCTCTCCTCCTCTCCTGTCCCTTGGAGGGGCCCCCAACTATCAGTACCTTTCTTGCAGGCAGTTTCTGCCCTCCCACCTCCCCAGCTGCAGCTGGACTCCTGCCAGATGAGCAGCGACCTCCTCTTCCTCTGAGGGAGACAGGGAGGTGCCCGCAGAAAACAATTCATCCCTCCTAAAATCTAAACGGAGACAATTGTGCTGCTGGCTCAGACATTTCATTTAGGCATATAGAATGAGGTAAGGGTAATCCCTGTCCCTTCTGCTTCTCCGGCGGCATGTTTCCCATGCAGAAGCAGTGTAAATTTTCCGCCTGCGTGCTGTTCTCAGCCGCTACGTGTTAGGTAGGATGTCAGATACTGTACGTCCTCCCACGTTCTGGCAGAGCTTTTCCCCCAAGTGGCATAAATGATCGCTTTCATCTTGCTGCACTAGATATTCAAGATCACGTAGTCTAAAGGATGCACATTTACATATCTGTCTGTGATCAGTAAAAAGTTCCTATCAATTATAACAAATGTCTGCAACATCTAGGGCTTACATTTTGTTATGTAATGGCTGTTTAAGTGCATATGTTTTGTAATCAATAGCCTAAATGTCTTTCTCAGGAAGATTTGCATTACATGATCAACAGCCACGTAGGTCCAAGCCAACTTGATGGAAGGGACAGTTAATCCCAAAGAGCCAAGTAACTGGAATGTGTCCTGCTCCGTGGAGGGATCGCTCAGCTACACGCATACAGCTGGGTATAGCTGGTGTAGCTGAAGCTGGTAGTTAGCCAGAGGTTTGGGTTTTATTATGATTTCTTTTTTTTTTTATTTTACTAAGAAAACATTCACAGTTGTTCTGCAGAAAAAGAACAAGTAATCTATCCACATGGAATAAATGCAGTTGTCCTTATTTCCTCCTTGCTTGCTTTCACCTTCTGCTCGCGTTACTTGGGTGACAATATTTTTCCAAACACCAAATTAGGACAAACTATGCTTCTGTGCAACAGATAAAGAAGTGGGTGACCTGGCAGGTTTATAACAGATAGGTAATACATGCATAGGGCAGATCTCATCAGGGATGAACCACGTAGTATTTTACAAGAGCAGCCAAGGAAATTTAACCCATCCACACAGGTAGAGTCCCGAAAGGGAAGGGGCTCTGTGCTCCCGCTTTCCCTTCCCCTGGCCGCTGCTCCACTGAGGTGGGACAGCCAAACTGCAGAACTACGTGGCAAGCAGCTCCCATCGTGCCCAGGTTTACAGCCAGACCTGCTGAAACCACCTGACACTGAGGTGGAATGAGCTTAATACAGCGGACTGTAAGGCACAGTGTTGAGGCCCTGATTCATGCAGAGCTTAGCTGTGTGAGTGGTGATTTCCAGAGGAGAGGCAGTGGCTGGGGGTTGGTCCCGTCCTCCCTCTTGAGTCTGCCTGTCCCTGCGGGCCTGCACCCTCAGCAGGAAGGGCAGCCCTGGTCCAGGCAGGGCAGGAGAGATGCTCAGGGAATGGTTCAGGGAATCGTTCTCCAGTGGGCTAGACCTCCTCAGGCCATACAGTCAGGGTGGCTTGTAGGTACGAATGGCAGTGCTTTGCACCCACTTGACACAGAGGCATGTATTGTGGAGAGGGACACAGAGCCCCTAAGCCTTGCTCAGTGCAAAGGCAGGTCCCACATGGAGAAGGCAACTTGTGTGGGGGTCATCCTGCTGTTGATGCTGTGAACCACAGAACAGCTCTCCAAAGTTCCCCAAACCCAGGAGGAGACAGCCACCCCACGGAACAGCCTCGCTAGGAAGCGGTGCCTGCGCCGCCCGAGGCCCCCTCGGCTGCCTGCCCAGCCTGCGACACGCAAGTGCAGGGGCTGCCATTACACCTGGATGTGCGCCGCCCTCCATGGGCCCGCAGCTCGCGCCCAGGCAAGGGGCCAGGTCCACGGTGTGATGTGGGGCAGCGCCCGGGGCTGGAGGCCGCCTGAGGGCTCACAGGCGCCTCGCAGGCGCCTTGCCGAGCTCCGCACCGCACATTTCCAGTGCCTACGTGCACATGGGGAGCGAGTCCCTCCTGCGGAGCGGGCAAGGCCCAGCACCTCTGCACACCCGCGCGCGCCAGGCCGCAGCTTCGCGGCAGACATATTATCAAGCTAAAAAGAAAAAGTTCTGTGGGGCTGTGCTGTTTTGTTTTGACTCTGAGGCCAGGCTGCATTATCTAGGAGGAGAAAGAAAAAAAATAGAGGCCACCTGGAGTTGCAAAATCTCAAAGAACTTGCAAAATGCCCAGGGTGGCCTACTCGCATGTGTACTAGAGTGGCAGAATTCCTAGAGCAGTACATAAATGACTCATTCGTTCATCCAGAAGTCCCTCCTCCAACCATAAATAAAAAAAGTACTTTCTACTTATTTCCCAACATGTGTGATTTTACTAGGAGGGCACTCACCCCGTTGTTATGAAAGGGAATCCAGTCCAGTGGGACCAAGTCATTCTTGAAAAAGCCTTCAATGAAATCAGGAGTTACAAGTGGACTTACTTTGGCATAACAAGTCCTCGGGATATCGGTGGCTGCTAGAGTCATGTTTTTGTAGGCAGTCTGGATCTACTAGTTTTCCGAGTATAATAATTGCAGTCAGGGCTGTGATGTTTTGTAACCAAACTAGTTTATACTGGCAAAAGCCCTA
>JAUBOD010000433.1:3507197-3520499 GCA_032353885.1 Nothura maculosa | reverse complement strand
AGTTTTCCGAGTATAATAATTGCAGTCAGGGCTGTGATGTTTTGTAACCAAACTAGTTTATACTGGCAAAAGCCCTATGTTGGATGATAGAGAGGTGACTTATGCTGTTAAGTTTCTTTCAGTTACTATAAGGGAAGTGCTATTCTAGTTAAAATTGCTTTATTCTGTCTGCACGAAAGGCGGGGGTGATTCCCTGTGCATCATTATGAATATCATTACATAGACATGTAAATATTTGTTATATTTTGTTAAACACTAACATTAGAACATGGTTTTGGAAAGGAAAAGCTACTATCTTATAAAAAATAAAACAGATTGATGCCCCAGGAAATTAAACTGCAATGCAAATTCCATCTGATATAAGGAAAAAGAAGTCACAAAGAAATTTCTTAAAGAGACTAAAGACTTAGGGATCTTTACAACTAAATCTCCATGCACAACCAACCTCGTGAACCCAGGACCTATATATTTCAAATTTATTTTTTTAAATCTAAGCATGCTAAGAAATTCAGTGATATTCTCTAGGTGATACTGCTGAGTAGCATGTCTCTTTAGAAATGTACTACTACTGTGATATCACTATGGCACTTGTCACTTGTGTGCCTTCACTTTTGCCTATCCAGCTTGAGAGGCAGAGGGTACCAGCGGCCTTGGCATTATCAATCTGGCATCAGATGGATCTAAGGAGGTTTTAGAAAGAGGATGACCACTGCCAGCATCTCCTGAAAGCAAAAGGCAGTATGAGAGAGTGCACAAAGTTGCAGACCTAAAATCTAAGGGAGTGCATGATAGGGGTTGAGATCATTGCCTCATGGAGATGGTTGCTAACAGAGCTAGGCTCAGCTTGGAGGGCTTAGAAAGCACAGACAGACAACAGTGTTTGATAGTGCAATATCAGGGTGTGCTTGGCCTGTGCTTGCTGGGAGCAGCTCTGCAGTGTCGCCCTATGTAGAGCAGGTGTGTTAGAGCAGCTCCATGCTGCTCCTTAAAATAAGTCCCCAGATAAGGTGTACCATGCCAGAGCAGACAGCGGAGATGCTGAAGGAGACAGGGGCTATGTAGGATCCTCCCAGGGAAGCTGCTTGTGAAGAAGGGGCTCTGGGCCACCTGAGCAAGCAATTTGCTTCTGAGTGGCCAATTCATGTGCTATACGTGAGTGAAAATGAGGTCATTTGGCCTCAAGCCTTCCGCTGGTGACCTGTTTCCCGAGGCGAGTCGGCCAGGAGCTCACAGCAATTAGGCTGCAGGCTGGAGGAATTTGCTGCAGTGGTGGCAGCCGGTTCTGGCACCCCGCAGCCGCCTTTCCCAGGGCTCCCCGCGCTCCCACCCATCCTGGGAGTGGTGCATATCCTTGATGGGACAGTGATGGGGCCCCTGGGACACCCGGAAAGGCGGTGCTGGAAAGCGGCAGCCACCGGCAGCAACTGAATGGCCCACAGATCCCTCCTGTCGGCCCCTGGGGGTGCTCAATGGCACGGGAGGAGCAGGGCACCTCCGGCCGTGCGCCTTCCTGCAGTGACCTGCAGTGCGGCAGAATCGCTTGACGTTCTCTGCACGTGCCAACAGTGCACACGCAGGGCACTACATGCAGCCCAGGACATGCGGGCTCGTGGAGCCGGGCAGGCTGAGCGCCTCGCCTAGGGAGATAGGGATGTCAGTGGAATGATAGACTCTGAGGGGTGACCAAGTGGCAAGCAAAGAAAGCAGCCTTTGCAGCAGCGCTGTGGGTAAATATCAGCCAGGCAGAAGTGTCTGTGCCTCACAGCCAGAGAAAGGGATGTTGCAGCAAGCCAAACAAGAAGAGTCTAGCACAGCAGTGGCTGTAAAGGGCGATAGGAAAGGCCGTATCTTGGAAATATTATCCAAAAATAATCTACAAGGCTAAAAATAGCATTGATGACAAGATTTAAAAGGAAGTCAGAATTGAAGCTGATGACTGTAAAGATTCAGAAAGCCTTTTGAGATGCAGAAAATCAAAATGGGCTTCACAGCTCTTAAAAGACCTAAAAGCAGAGTATAGGAAATAATGCCACCTCGTCACAGCCTCTAATCATCTGAGCCTAAACGAGCAGTTTTCTTTACTTGTTTTTTCATTTTCCCTGGCATGTGTGCACTGAATGGGCTGTATGCCAGACCTCCTGTGCTTCTTATATATGGACCATGATGTTTCCTGCTTGCGAAGTCTTCTTCCCATGGTATCTGAAGGGGTTAATGCCCCCCGGTTTTGCTCGTCTCTGTTCTCCCGCTTGCTGGAACTGCTGCCAGGCGGGACAGCCCGTGTTTGTCTGTGCTTCCCTCCGACTTTGGGAATTAAGGCGAGCCAAGTTAGCCTGGGCAGTGGAAGCACAAGGTCTGCCTGAATCTAGTTCATTGTTGGTAAATGGGTCAAGGAGAGTTGGTGGCCGTGCAGGGAGGGATGTGGCTGCTTGGCAGGATGATAATCTGCTCAGACGACAAAACCGGAGCTGAAAGGCTGGCCTAGGCACCTCTTTGATGGCCTGCCTCATGCATAGCGTGGCTACAGCAACCGACGAGCTTCTGAGTGCTCCTCGTGTTTGGCATATGCTGCGCTGAGAGGGTGGATTCCAGACGTGCACAACTCAGGCTCATCCCTGCACACTCTTGGGCTGCCTCTTTCCTACCTATGTCTCTTTCCTACCCCTTATCTAAGGCTAAGAGGTGCAGTTAGGGGGCCAGTGAGACCACATCACTGTGTTGATGCTTCAAGGACAGGGCCTCCCTCCCTGGAGCAAGGTGTGAAAGTGCTCGGGTGTGGATGGTCCTGGCATGTACCCCTCTACTTCTGCAGGTACAAAGAGACTGAACCTCTCTGCTTCTGCAAAGACAAGGAGGCCAGGGCCACAGAGCTGCCTTCTTGCACAAAAAAAAAAAAAATAGGCCTCTAGTTTCTTGCTCCTATGAAGGAGCTGTTTCCATGCTGTTTACGCTCTAGGGTTTCGATTGCCGGGCCCTGGCAATGTAAGGAAGTGAGAAATGCTCTCCTCATACACGTTTAATAAATGCCTTGGCATATAGACGTGTTTGGGTTTGAGCTTATAAGAACATACACCCACATTTGCACGTTCTCACCTCTTCCTTCCTTCCCAAGCGCGCTCATACACCGCTCCGTCAAAACAAACAGCTTCCTTGCGAGTGCCCCTGCTCAGAGCTCTGTGGGACTCAGAACCACAAAAGCACTTTCTGTGGGTACCTGCGTGAGGAACAGTGTGCGATGCTGTGGCCAGGGCTCTGAGCAGATCTGCTGTTCACTGCTGTGGCCACGCAAGAACCTTATGCTCTCCAAATAAGATGATTATCAAGGAGATGTTTGTGTCCATTCTTGTTTTTGGGGACTCTCTGTTCCCACTGCTGCCATGACTCATGAAACTCATTAAAACAGAGTATGCCTGGCAGGAGATTTAATTATATAGCAGCAGCAGCAGCAGGACAGTGAGGGAATTTATGCTTCACAGGCTGACAGCAAGGTGGCTTTATCTGCAAAGCTGTTTGTCTGTCAGTGTAGCCCGTTCCCTCTGCAAGGCTGGGCAGGCTGTCCCGGGCACGGGACCAGCCAGGAAGCAGGGAGGAATCCGTGCCAGGAGCGGGCTGGAGGCAGCCGCGCTTCGCAAGCGTGCCGGGCATCGCCGCCGCTGCAGCCGCGCGAGGAAACATCTGCAAAAGCGAGCGCCTCGCTGCACCACGACCTGCATCGGAGCCGCGGCGCGGGGAGGAGAACGTGACCCGCGCGACGCTGCCGCGTGTCCAGCACCTTGTTTGCTTTCAGCTGTCACGCATCTAGCAGGTTATTGGCTTTCAGCTGGGCTTGGGAGCCCTGGGCTCACCAAACCCGTGGCAAACAAGTTGTGGCTTCTCCCTTCCCTCTCAGGCACACGCACACCAACGCGGTGTGCAGCCGGCCCTGCTCATGAACAAGGTTATTTCAGTACTTAGCAAAATATTGAGCAAAATATTCCCCGAGCCACTGCGTGCATCTCGGCTACGTGTGCACCACTTGAAAAGCACAGCCTAGGGTTTCTGGGAAGCTGCTCCCAGGGATTACGCTACATTAGAGGGACTTGCTCCTCATGTGTAAACAAGGTTGTTTACGCAATGAGAACCCTTTCCCCTCCTGCACTGGGGACTGCAGTAGGCAGGGAAGCCACACGTGTAAGAAACTGAGGAAAACAGGGCTCGAAAATGATGTCCTAGACCCCCTGCTCATACAAGCCCTCCCAGATGTGTGCAAGCAGAGGCTCTCCTGATCCCTTCAGTACACATCATCCCCTGTAGTCCCATAATCCAGATTTATGCTAAAACGCAGCCCTTTGGAAGGACTAATTGTTTCCTGTAAGGTCTTTTTTTTCTCCAGGTGAAACAGGCAAGGGTAATTTTGTTTACTGGAAACAACACGCAAAGGAAATGTTTGGGAGTTAATGCCAACTACTGCATGAAATATCTTTTTTTTCATGTTTTATTATGATTTTACTTAAAAATCATACATACGACCAAGTCATTTGCCATCATTTTTTTCCCTAAATGTACCTTTTAATTAGAACATTATATCATACACTCTAGCCCATGTAAGATGAGATTGTTCTGATTTTAAGACTAACATGAGGCCTGCAGCACACTGCAAGACATGAGTTAAGTTTTGACACTGAAATGTAGTTTCTCTTACCTTTAAAGAAGTTGTGTCTGTCTGACATTTTGAGGAAGGCAGAGAGATGACTATCCTGTGGCTAACTCCCACATTATTTTATATCAACAAAATAGAGATTTCTTTTAATTCTGAAACTCTACTATCAAGAAGGAAAATGTTGAAGGATGCCTATCAAAGGCTTCTGAGACTAAATCATCTCAAAACTTATCTATTTGACAATTTGTTCAAACATTTAAACTGAATTTTGGAAGACAACACTTCTCAATCTGCTGTCACGGTCAGGGAATTCATCCTAATGAAAATGGGTAGGAGTAGGACATACTATTCTAGCTTCTATAGCACTCAGCTCTTTCTCTCCTATATTCACCTATTTCTTAGAAACAAATGCTCAAGTATTTTGCTCTAGGAACCTATTCTGGAGTTACATTTGTAACTGGCATATTATCTCATATTATCTATGACAGTGTATCTGAGCAATTAAAAAATCTTCTCTGAAGAGAAGTAGCTCACATGGCATTTTTTGCTGTTTTCATTGATACCAGTGAAATAATTTCTGCATCCATTCTGGGATCTCTAAAGGGATGTTTCATGAGTGATTGAGGGAGTATTAGGACTGTAATCAGGACTGTGACCCATCCAGGAGAGTAGTGACGGGTACCTCCAAGCTGGGTTTATTGGGTAGTTGTTGATTAGACTGCTCGTACTGTGCCCTGTGCAGCCAGAATCTGCCCGTGGTCTAAAACTATCTTTGATACCAAGAAGGTTCACAAGTGGGGAAACCACTGGTGCGGCTATTTTAAGTCGCTGTTCTGGGAACGTATTTCAAACTGGCCTTTTTGTATTTTAATGACAGCCACTTGTTCTGTTTTAGATGTACAGCCTAGACCTGAACTATTATTTTGCAAGAAACGAAACAGCTTTCAGGAAGAGTGTCTTACAGACCATTATCTTTCTCGGCTATCTTCCTCACTCACTTGCAACTGAAGCTCTCTGTGGCTGGCTGGATTTTTTGGCCTACAGCAGCAGTTTCAGTGGAGGATCCAGGGGAATTTCTCCCTTCGTGCACACGCATATTCTTTGGGAAAAGCCTTCCGTAGCAGCTCACCTCTGAACGTGTCAGCAGCCCTCTCCTTGAATTCAAGGAGGGCCTGTTTTCCCTGCTGGCTCCAGCACCCGGCTCTGTAGGTCGCCCTCGGTGGCCTCCTTGCCGAGGAGCTGGGGCTGGCAGCTCCGGCCTTGCAAATCCTCCCGGAGATGGAGACCTCCTCTATTTATAGACGGCCGGGATGGGTGACAGTTTCCAGGGAGCTCTCTGGAAGGGCTCCCAGCTCGCTGCACCGAGCGCTTGCGATGGCAAACGCCTTTGCTACCACCCCGCAGAGCTTTCCCTTGCGCCTGGCGCTCACGAAACCTTGGCAGTAAAAATAAATAGTAATAATTAAAAAATGCTGCACATGTGAGGTCAGCATTTGGTGTTTACCTTGCCATTAATGAACCTTAGAGAAAATGCTCTTCCTTATGTGCCTCCGCCTTATCTGGATTACAAACCCTAAATTAGAGGTTTGGGGACCATCCTCAAGCATGAACCTGGACTCTTAGGTTTTATTCTAGGTGTGCAGCTCTGTGCTGTCTTAGGGTAACACAAAGGGACAAGTGTTTCTAGCTTTAAACTGTGGCTTTTTCTTAAAAGACTCAGCCCCTTGAGGCCGGTATTTTTACACCAAAAATAAGGGCCAATTAACAGAGGCATTGCCAAGCACTGCTCTACAAAATATATGATTCAACATTTTTTACTCATGTGATAAATGAAATATGGAATATTTCTTGAAATAAGGGAGAAATAGTCACTCTAGCTAAAAGAAGGTGATGACAGGGTGGGTTTGCAGGGTAGGCACATCCAACAGACACACAAGCCTTTGTGTAGATATGAGCTAACCATGCTTGGCTTCTCACATTGATAAGTTGTAGTTTATTTAAGAAATAAGTAAAAATAATTAAAAAGCCCTTTCCTACTTCTGCTCAAATCACATGGCTTTTATTGGAGGCTGTGTCTGCACAAAGGAGGAGCTTTGCCTCCCACTCATTTTCCAGCAATGCTGTTTACTATTGCTGAATAGGTGAGAACAGCTATCTATTCTTTGCCCATTCCCTCCAGCTCAACTCTTGTATGGCACAGTGAAGAAGCTATATTCTGAGGAACCCTTCTAGGAATCTGTTTCCATGAAAAATCTTCAACATGGTCCCAACAGGGTGAATTTATTTAAAAATAAAAAAGGAGAAAAATAAAAGGATTGTGCCAGGGAGAAATAGTACACCTATTGGAAGAGTAAGGAAAAGAAATGTAATCTGCCTGCTGAAAAGATACACATTATCATTTTCCATTGCACTGTGGGTGGATGAAAAATGTGTAAATTGCTTGGTGACTTTTTCCTTTTTTTTTTTTTCCTGCTTCTGTGTGAAAATGAAAGGCTATTTCTGCTACTACCAATAAATGCCATATTATCTCTAGGTCACTAATTAGCCAGCTGGGTGAGCAAGGAACAGGTTCGGGGATAATAATTCTAACAGTGACAAACTGATGCAGCGCGATAGGAAGGCTCAGACACAACCCAGCCCTAATTACAGTTCTGTAACCTGTACTATTGCTCCAAGAACAAAACAACGATGTTAGTAATTCATATTCAGCTATGAGTTTGCACGAGCTCCTGCTAAATCTACTTTTTGAAGGATCTAACATTCAGGTACCATTCTGTAAGAAGTCTCCAGTGTTCAGTGATGTCAGAATTGTGTTTTACATTAACAGCATTAACAGCACTTTGCCATCTGATTTTTTTTGAAAGAAGTGAAATGAACAGTGTGAATTTAGATTGTTCAGGGTCATATAAGATATCAAGTTAAATAAAAATATCCTTCTGTCGTACTAGTGTATTGGCACAGAGGGTAGTGCGTGATAGCCTAGGGAGCAAGGAGACATGGAAGCACCATCGTCATGAGCGTTTATTGATTTCACAGCTTTCGAGGACAAATGTGTTCAGTTCCAAAATCTCAAGAACTATTTTGATCAACAAGCAGAACCTTACCAGCTTGCTAAAAATGAAAAAAAAAATCCTGTAAAATGGGAGTCTCTGGCCTGCTGTTGTCAGAGCCAATAACCTAAAACACCTCTCTCCGCATCCTTGGAAAGTGGAACCAGCTGACACCAGCCATTATCACATCCCAGCACATGACAATATCGTGCACTTTGGATCTGCTGTGGCTTTGAAAGGTCATTTGGACAGACTTCTCTCTCAGTTAAGGAAGGAAAAAAAAAGAAAACAGAAAGGGGTCAAATTACATAACACGAAGCAAATAAAGGCGAAGCTGAGTCAGCTTACCTCTCTGCCCTGGGTGGTCCCGCTTTCCCCTCCTGACTCCTGGCCCGGCGGCTCCACACCCTCTCTTGCACCACATCAAACCGCACCGCGAGCCGATCCAACGCGTTGATCCAACAGAAAGCTGCTCTCTTGCACTGACTCACCAGAGGGCTGGAGGACGGTGGCGGCGAGGGTGGCGCTCGGGCGAGGAAGGATGAAGGGGCAGGACCACCTACCTCTCCTGGTGGGCAGCAGTGACGCGGGCGTGTCCTCAAGCCAGGACCTACCAAAACGGCACAGCGGGACGTGAGAAACGCACTGAGGGCAGGCAGAGTGGTGCTGAACAAAACGCTTCCTCCTGGGGAAGGATGGAAACGGGAACACCCAGAGCCTGCCCTAGGAGGGGAGGACGTGGGGAGCGCGGGGGAAGAGAGCGCCGGGTGGTGCCCAGCGCATCCCGCCTGTGTCCGTGGGCCTGCCGGCCAGGGCAGCTCCATGGGACACGGGCGCTCCCCACAGCTCCAGAGCGCACCAAGGCAAAATGATATCCCCATTGTTCAGGGGAAAGGGGTGGGGGGAAGGAGCCATTGTTCACCCAGAAAACAAATGAAAATGAAGTTTGTCTGCCGCGTGCTTTTCTAGGAAAGGCCTTATCAAAGAAAGAAATCAAAACTCGAGGTCTATTGAGGAATAGCACCTGGCTGGTGTTATCAGTTCAAAACCTCCCTCACTATTGTCTCTTCCTTCCTCTTCTAAATCACTGGGACACGTTTCGCCTCCTGGAGCAGCAAATTTTTTTTTAAGCTTTCTCTTTCCTCAGAGCCTCTCTTACTCGTAGAAGACAATTGCCTGCATCAGAAAAAGAAATTAGAGATACTAGAAATACTGCAGGCCAAATGGAGACCAAGAAAAGCAGCTGCATTTCCACAGCAGGATAAAATGCCTGGCCCTGTAATAAACACAGCTCCATGCCTTCCACAACAGTTTGTGATTCTCTCGTGAGCTCCCACGAATAAATTCTAGGGAGCTGGACCCAAAAAGCTGAGGCCATAACCTGTTAGATACTGAGATATGCTGCAATACGTGAGCTGAGACCCTGTCGAGCTGTAAGAGTCACAAAGAAAACTGTCCTTCTCGCCCGTATCGCAGGGAGGCCCATTCCCTTTCACCTTCCCAACAGGAGGGAAGGTGCTGGCAACACCACGACCTACGTGCCTGGCAGCGGGAAGCAGAGGAAAGAGAAGATAGGATGTGCAGTGTATCAGGTACACACAGGAGAGCCAGGGCAGGGCGCTCCATCCCCGCGCTGCTGCTCCGCATTGTTTCCCCCTTGATGATCTTTCAGCATGTTCCAATGCTGAATCATGATGACACGGGGCAGGAAGCGCTCTCAGAGGCAAAGCAACAAGGTCACGTTTGGATCGTGGCCCTCTGCAGCCCTGCAAGGGGCTTAGGAGACTTCCCTGCACTGGAGCCCCTTGCTCTAAAGCTCAAAGAGTTTTCTGCCTTCAAGTTGAGAAAAACTTCTGGAACGGGTCAGATAAATCTGACCTATCTACAGATAAAAGAGGAATTCTTTTTCAGAACTGCTTATCGCTGTATCAGTACATGGATTTCAAAGAGTGTTCAAAAATGTTCTTTAAAAGTATCCTTCTGTCCATAACTGGACTCTAAGCACCCTGAGGGCTGGCCGGTTTGCTTAAGTTACAGGCCAAAAATGTACATAATTGTCAATCTTTAGCAAGACATGGAGTTCTTTTCTAACCAAAGCCAGAAATACTCCCTCTGGAGAAACCTCACAAACAATGTGGAAAAAGCTTTTGAACTTTCATGGTACCAAGTTGAAAATGAGGACAAGACTCGAATGAGTCAGTCTTGAGCTTTTTCTAAACTTTTTTTTTTTTGTATTTTCATTGTTGTACAGATGTCCAGTAGCGATATTTTATGAAAAGAAAAGAACATCATTCTGCAGTATAATTCACTAGTGTAATTCATCTTTGTTTAGAAATGAACAGAATTATTAAAGCAGCTGAATAATTAAATCTACATAAATCTGCCTCGCTCAACTCCAACCGTATTTTTCGTATAATAGGCTCTATTCCCAAAGAAACAAAGGCCTATCTTTTCAGACAGGCTCAGGGACGGCAAAACCAATTTTAGTTGAAGAGCCTGAAGGAATCCCACAATATGAAGCACTAACCTACTCAATTTCACACAAAGTAATTGCGAATACTTCTCCTTATAATTTAACCCAACCCTTAAAACCGGGGATTATAATGAAAGCCTTTTTTTTTTTTTCCTTTAAACTTTTCAGTGTTATGATGTTCAAGGATAAACAACCCACATTATTCTGTTACTTTAATTTCAGCAAGACCTTGCAGGGAAGGTCTGCATGGGCATGAACAAAAGGATGAGCGGGCTGACGGTGGTCGGGAGCACTGTGGATTATTGTCCAGGCCACAAGCCCCTTTCTGTTGGGCCCAGGGCTGCACTCGGAGCTGCCTCGAGCTCGTGAGGTGCTGAGGTCCCGCAGCGAGCCCAAGTATCCCGGCTATTGCAGACCCAGCCCCGATGTGCTCGTCGTGCCAGTTGCTGCTGGCGCGGCTCTGGGATAACCCCTGGAGCTCCCCACCCGCTCCCATGCAGGAGCCTTCCCGAGTTTTGCAGAAATAAGGGATGAGGTGTGGGAGGCAGCTGAGAGATGAACAAACCACGTTAACCTGCTGGGGAGCAGAGCTTGCATTCAGCAGAGCAGCACTGGCAGAGCCCTACTCCTTCTGCATGTTCTTTGTACAGCTTGTCCTGGTCAGAAAGGAAGCGAGCTTAACGGAGGATCCAGCTCAGGCAAACAGTTCCTGAGCTTTATTTGGAGAAGCTGCTAACCTGTTACAGTTCACTTGCTGACGTGAAAAGCTTGAAAACATGCCACTGTTGAGATCAACGAGTAAGGGTTCAGGCAGAGTAAGACCAGTGAGGCTGAAGATCACCATGGAGTGATCTCGGGGTATACAGCAAATGCCATGAGTCCAAATGTCCTGTATTTTAATCCTGGTTTTGTCATGGACACACACCTGGCTGCCTGAGTCCTTACACTGTCATCAGTCACTGCAGTATCTGTGTAGCTTCCAAGTGGCTTTCCGATAGCAGTAAAAAGCTTAGGCTTCCTTGAGGCCTGCACACTGTTTCCTGTTCACAGTAAAACTATCTGAAGGTGAAACTTAAAAATCTTCCTTTCCAAGTTGATTTTGTTCTGTGAATTAAGCTTTCCTAATCTTGCTGTTCTGCACTTCCTCCTCTCCTTGGGCTTCAAGGATTCCTTTCGGTTGCTTACATAACCTTAGCACTGCAGTACCCTGCAGTGCTTCATCTACATAAAGCATGGTATAAATTCCCCTAATATTACTGCATAGCGAAAGCAGGAAAGTTACTCATTGACCAACGTGCCTATTTTTAGTCATTTCTAATAAGCATATCAGATCCATATCTAATTGCTGATAAAAAAGCCTGACCTTGCATTAAGCCTACCCCGTAAGATCCTCCCCTGTCAATGACAGGTATTACTTTAGGGATTTTTTCATCTGCATTCTCTAGCCTTCCACTGTTACCCAGCCATTGCTCACGTCCTTAGCAGGCAGGGAGCACTGAAGAGTAACCTGCAGAAAAGGGAGAGAAGGGAGTCCCTTCCCCTGGCCTCTGGCAACCCCCATGTTGCTCATTTTGCTTTGTATACTCTATGTTCCTTTGCTTCGTGTTTTGTCCTTATGCTGTCTTTTAATGAACAAGCTCTTTGGCAATGAATACAGCTTGGGAAACATTTTTAGCATGTTGTAGCCACTATTGTAACATAAATACACATTGTTTTTCAGAATTCATCACCACCACACACTCTTTCCTTCAGCTTTGTTATTGGAGAATAACCCTTATTAACTCATTTTATGCCCCCGATGAAGTGCTATGATCATAAAATACTTCCTATTTTATGCTTCATATATCTGAAGTGCTTCATATATCTGAAGTTGGATTTGGTTAACTTTAGTATTCCTGCTGACCACACTGGCAACAATTTGTCGAGACAACTTCAAGTATTTTAGCACATTAGCAAATGTAAAAATTAAGAACAGGTCCAATTGCATCCTCCCAAACCTGTGGGAAACACAGGGAAAGAAAAATAAGACTCTTGAAGCCAAATTAACCCATAAATTAATGACAATTGGTACTTTTGGCCAGACACCATGTTTGTATCTTGGTCCTTGGTTTCATACTTGGACTACTGAGTTCTGAGCCTGTGACTGTCATTTCCAGTATGTTTGCTCAAAGCAGTAACTAACAAATGCAAAAAAATGCAACAAACAAACAAACAAAACCCCCAAAACTCTCCAGTTTCTCTCTGGCAGAATGTCCTTGTTCAAATCTGAAGGATTTGAAAAGAGTAAGCTTGACTCTTCTCATTTAGTTTGGTTTAGTAATGCTCCACGTTCAAGGAATTCAGCTAACTACCCTCATTTTTGAAAGCCAGCAAGAGTAAAGCCTGGCCTACTGTTTCTGACACTGCTCTTATTCCCATATTAATGAACAGCTCTAATTAAATCTAGATTAAAAGTCTGTCCATTTTGTGCTGTGGTCTTAAACTTGTTTTTAACCCACTTCCTTCTGTCTCTACCAATATATCTTCCTTTGTTTAAGGGCAATGAACAAAGAAATCACCAATCTGCAACTCTTTCTCCTTCCTTTCCCAGCTTTTCCAGCTAATTCAGCTCTTTTTATCAGCTTTGCAACATGCTGACCACATTTACCTTGAAATCGGATCCTTTAGGCTTTCATGACCTTGTCCTCTTAATCCTCCTTTTGCCCTTCCAAAAATTCACTCGTTTTCCTTCTCATTTTTGGGGCATGTACCACAGGCATTTGCAGCCTCGGTACATTTTGTTTCTCCTTTTACATCTTCACATAGCACATGCTGTGCCTGACATTCCTCTAAGTCCTATTACTATGTCAGTTAATTTTAAAATTAGTTTTATAGAGGGCGATGATAGGAACCAGGCCATTTTTGTTGCATACCTAAAGCCACTATAATATAAGTGTATTGCAAGCTGCAGCACTGCAGGAGCTTGTGGAGTGTGAAAACATTGCTATTCTTACTCTGTTTTGCAAAGAAAAGCTGATTTTTCCCAAATCACACGATTTGGATCCCAATCTACCACGGTTGGCAGAACAGTTCCATCTCCATGTGAGGAAGAACTTCTTCACTGTGAGGGTGACAGAGCCCTGGCACAGGCTGCCCAGGGAGGT
>JAUBOD010000433.1:3488285-3502231 GCA_032353885.1 Nothura maculosa | reverse complement strand
TGGTAGCTTTTGAGCTCCCGGTTGTGAACTGGCCTCCCTGCTCTTTGCTGCCTCAACCCCAGCAGATCCTGCTTCCACCTCCTCCTCTCTCCCCCTGCCCTAGGCCTTTCCTTGATTGGCTGTGGAATCTGCACTTTCTGTTACATTTCCTTAGTGGTTTTCGTTTTCATTCCCACTCTTTTGTACATCCGACATGAGAGCTACAAATGAAATCGGTCAGTTTTTGTGCTTTCGTGCACCTTTATGCCAGCAGCAGCCACTGCTGCTCGGCCCCCCGGAGTTTAAACTGCTTTTTGGTCTGCATGTTGTACCAGGCTGCCCTTGAACCTTTTCCCAAGATGGGGAATTTCTTGTTTGTGCCTCGCTTGCTCTTCCTGCCACCTCAAGGCACAGATAACTGGTTTGTCTGGACACTGCACTGCTGCTCATGGTTTCCCACGTGCCAGTCAGTTTTCAGTGTCGTGCTGCTGACAGCGACGTGTGCAGGAGTTTTCCGAAGACCTCACATGCCCCGAATCCAGATGAGCTCGGCTATCTCATATACTTAGGTTCTGCAGCAGTATTCCTTTATAAAATACCCTTCCAGCAGGGCGCTGACCTGCTCCCAGCTCTTCTAGGAACGCAAAAGCAGGAATTCAGGAATTCTCTGCTCTAGCCACTTGCTTGTGTGGCAGCCGTCGTACAAACATGTGGGATTAGTGTTACCGGGAAGGACACGCGCAGCTACGGAGCAGCGAGCGGCCGGCGGGACCGGAGCTGTCAGCAGCTCGCGGGGCGCCGGGAACATGAGAGCGGGAGGCACGAGGCCCAGCGCTGCAGATCCCATTCCAGACGGTGCCCGGGAAACCTGAGCGGCGCTCTTACCTCTTCTTTCCATGGAGCTTGTTCTGCAGAGCGGCGCGGGAGCGTGCTCGCAATGGCAGGCAGCAGGGAAAGCAAAGCAAAGGGGCACGTGAGGGCCTTGGGAGAAGGACGGCCCCCAAGGAGGACTTGAAAGGCCCTGGCACGGGGAAGGTGAGCACAGGGCTTCGCAGTGGCTTGCTGTGTGGCTTTGAACTTGCAGCTGATCTGTGGGGAACAGTGGCTGGATATTCCTCCATCTCTGTTGATCTCTGATTTGCTTGAGTCTGATTGAAGGTCGCCCATGACTGTGCTTGGTGATTCCTTTCCTAATGGTGGTGGTTCTGCTGGAGATGGTGTTTTGGCCCAGATGAGTGTGTTTCAGTGATTCATGGATATTCAGAATGATCCACAATTGTGAGGTTGTTTTTTTTTTTTCTTTTTGTTTTTGAGGTAAAGCTCTGAAATGTGGTGAGTGTCATTTCATTCATTGCTCCCCATGCACAAGTGCCTTGGATCCCAAGCAGAGCAGATCATCAGAAGCCTGTCTGTTATTCCCGAATGTTCCTGAATTTAAGCAGTCTTTTGATGAAGCAGCACAACATCTGCAAGGGATACATGTTGAGGGCCACTGAAAATCCAAATTTTGATCTTTCTCAGAGGTCCCTGGCAAGTTCTCACACTTAAAGAATTATAGAAATGTGTTATTAGCTTATGGGAAACAACTGTGTTGGTGGGATCACTTAGAAGACCTCAAGTTCAGGTCCTGTCAGTAGCACAGACACTGATACCTCGATCAGTTCTATCATGAGAATTGCTTTTGCAGAGGATTGCATTGGCCTCCACACTAGGCATGTGTGTGAATGTGCTCATCCTGCCTGTGTGCTCTGAAGGGTTGTAATCCTGGAGTTAACTCCATACCTTGACTTAAAAAAAGCAAACAGCAGCAAAAACGCCTTTGTGCATCGGTGTGAGCCGGTTGTGACTCGAGGTGTGGGGTGGGTATCAGGTGCCCGAGGCTGGGGAGCCTCCCGGTGACTCCTGTTAACTTTTCCACATCCCTGTGTCTCAAGCTCCAGCTCGATGGACGCTGCAGGCTGGCGCTGCCGAAGCAGCAGTTGCCCATCGTTGCCAGCACAAGTATTTACATGGCCATCCAGTGAACTGGCCTGGGGAACGGATCCATCTGAGGGAGAAGCCGGCAAAGGCGGCGCTCCTGGTGCTCCCTGTTTGTGCTGGCGCCGGGCGCTGGCAGATGCTGAGACCTTCTTTCAGCAGCAGCACGAATTTATGCCAGCTTGAGATGTTTGCCAAACTGCGGCCTTAATTTAACACTTGGGGCCTGGTTGTCCCAAAGCTCGCCTGTGAAAGTTTGAGGGTAGTTTAAGAAATCTTTGCTTGCTCTTTATATGCTTTTTTTTTTTTTATTTTTATGCTTTCTTTTCTCTGCTCATTTGTATTTAGCACAAGGCTCGACTTTGGCCTCCAGAAATGTATTGTTCTGCCCTCCAAAGCGCTTCCTTGTGACTTTTTCACTGAAAGTTGTGCCACACCACGCACACGTAGCAAATGCAAAGCAAAAGAAAAACATCTTGATTCAAATGAAAAATTATTTTTCATTGCATGCAGAAAAAACCTCCAGAACACCCAGCAAGTGAAATGAGGCAGCGAACCCCTCAGATGTTTTTGTGCTTGCTGCCGAGCTCTCTGGGCTGGTCTCGAGTTTCTCTTGGTGCCCAAGAGGCTCCCGGCTGCGCTGTTAGAGGTGGGGGTGTCCACACGCCTCGCAGCGCTGCTGGCCGTCCTGCACAGGCTCCATCTCCCCGCTTCACTCAGAGACCCGCTCCGAAGGGCACAATTCCTGTGCCGATGCGTGTTCTTGCCCTGTTTCCTAGGATAGCTCTGTGAGGTGCTGTTTTCCCTTGTGCTTGCTTTTCTTCCAGTTGTTTTTGTTTTTCCTAGTGGTGCAACTCACAGGAGCACAGAATGGTTGAGGTTGGAAGGGACCTTTAGAGATCATCTAATCCAACTCCCTGCTCCAGCAGGGACACGCAGAGCACGGGGCACAGGGCGGCATCCAGGCGGGATTGGAAGATCTCCAGAGAAGGAGCCTCCACAGCTTCCCTGGGCAGCCTGTGCCAGTGCAGAAGCTCAGTGCAGAAGCTGTTCCTCCCAGCAGCAGTTAATATCCCTGTTGTGGCCGCTCAGCGCTGTCGTCCGTGCGTGGCCGTGGTCGGAGTGCTCCACGTCATGGGGAGCAGCTGCCCTCCCTCCTCTGTGCACAGGACTCCTGTGACAACCCCGTCCTGCCCAGTCACAGGGCTGCCCAAATGGCCCTTCTGTCGTTCCGACGTTCGCCGTGTCAGGAACCTTCGTGGGGCGTTGGAGAGATTCTTGCGTCTTTCTAGATCGCCTTTAGCTTCTGAATAGTTTTCCAGCTGTTTCCTGCTAAGAAGTAATGTGCTATGTGTTTCCTTTAAGAATGCAGGTAAATATCATGGTGCTTTGTAATAAGTCTTTGTGTTGGATGATGTCCTGGTTAATGTGGACAGCTTTGCGCTTCGTGCAGGCTCGGTTGCTGTTGGGATTTGGCAAAAACATCGTCCTTCTGTCTGCAGCAGCGTTGCCCTTTGCTCAGGGCTGGTATGTCCGACCTTGTGGCTTAACTGAGTGTTCTCTGCTGTAACAGAAAGGAAGGACATTTTATGAAGAGGAACAAATGCTCTGTGTAGAGCAAAAATACAGTCTTTTTTGCCCATCCAACAACTAGCCCAGTGGATTTTCCTTAGTCTACCTGGAGAGCTCTCATGCTAACTCAGAATTTTGGTTTCAGTTCAAAATGGTTCATTTTTGGACTGGTATGAGTGGATGGGCTAATCCTGTGCTGTGATGCTCCCCGGGCTTCTTGTCTCCTAGCATTTTGTTACTGTATCATGAGTGACCTGCTATTTCCAGGGAGTGTGCCGTTAGCTCCAGAGATGCCAGTCTAAGGCTTTTGGTCATCAGCAGGATTTTTCATAGCTGTGCTAATGAAATAACGCAGTAAAAATTGTATTTCCAGTGAGCAGAGCAGTAAAGTTGGCTTTCCAGCTGCCACTCAATGGGGCGGTCGCTACTTACGATGCCCTTGGTGCCGTTTGTGACAAACTTCTCACACCAGTAGAAAGGAGAACTAACACTGGTCTTTGTGGCCCCTTGAGAAAGTCCTCCAGGCCCTTCCAGTCGTGCTGAGCTCCCTGTTGGTTCCTGAGGGCTGCTTGATGGCAGCTCATGGAGCGTATTTTCCATGCTGAATTGTGCCACAATCGGTGGGTAAGTCGAAGTTGCTCCCGCCTGGGAGCGAGTTCCCCCGCTGTTCCAGGGCAGCGCCTGTCAGGAACAGAGCAATCCTTTAAGCACGTAACTGCTGCTCACCGCCGAAGGGCTGCTTGCGCTTTGGTATTTAACTTACAATTACCCGGGAATATTTTTGTCAGTGTGTAATGTTATAAATAGGGATCGTGTAGAAACGCGCGTGCCTGTGTGTCTGTATGGGCACGGAGTGTGAGCGTAGGGCCCTTGGGAAGGCCCAGCCTGTAGGCTGCCTAAGGGGCCTTAGAACAAGGGCGGTGTTACACCCGAGGATTCATTTAATGCCTTGGTTTAGGGTCTGGTTGGCTTGGAGCGCAGCGTGGCCCTCAAGGGTCTCCAGAGTTTTGAGGGAATTGTGTGTGGTTTTACCAGCTGTGCCGCTGCCTCGCCTCCCTCCGGCTGAGATGGAGCTCCCGTGCGGAAAGGATGTGGGGTGAAGGGGGTGAGGGATTTTGGGAAGCCCCTCTGTTTCCCTCGCCACAGAGCACAGGCGTCTGAGCTGAGCGTCCAGCAGCTGTGGAAGAAGATACTGAAAAGCAGCAAGCTAGCTGAAAGCTTGAGGGTTTTCTGTATATATGTGTGTGTATATATATATATATGTGTATTTATTCAGAGGCAGTGTTTGTGCTGTTGCTTTGTACCACGTGGTTCTGTTTGTAGCTCCCAATTCCTGGAGCAGCAGCAGAGGACGGAGGCTTCTCCCCTGGCCTTGCCCTTCCTGGGACTTGTTGACTCTTGGGTGAGTCAGGGGCTGTTATCTCCCTGCTTCCATAGCTCGGAAGGCTGCACATAGCACAGCTAGATCAGCCTGGGGTTACTGCTTAAATTAAACTGTAAATTTTCAATAAGAGATTAAATAACCTGACTGATGTGACAGCATGGAATTTAAACTGCTGTAGATCAAAACCGCGGTGCAAACTTGTTTTGGGACAGAAATCGTCACATACTAAAGTTCTCGTGTAATGTGCAACTGCGCCTGGGGATAAAGCACACGAAAGGTTTGAGTGTATTTTTTTTCCCTTTCCTTTTCCCCAAAGCAGTTCCCAGCTGGTTAATAATGTATTTACCATGTGTTGCTCTCCTTGCTGCTCGTCGTGTTGCTCTCCTTGCTGCTCGTCATGCTGCTAAAGCCTCCGTGGGAGCAGGGCCGTGTGCGGCATCGGGCCCCGTTTGGCCTCACTGTCCCCGATGCTGTTGGGAGCTGGCACCGGAAAGGAACAGGACAGAAACAGGAAAATAAAAAGAAACCGGGAACACTTGATAAGGGCATCTCGAGGCTGCTCCGCGGCGCCCGGTTCCTGCAGGGTGCCCAGGGAAATCCTCATCGAGACCCCGGTTAGTTACGCAGGTCGTGGTCTGGGCTGCAGTTGGTGCTTTGCTGTTCTCTGCCCTGTTACCTGCTCTAATGTGTGTGTAAGGGCCTGTTGTGCAGCCCAAGGGGAGCGTCTGATTTGAAGTCACAGGACTGGTCCAACCAAATGTTTAAGGAAGTTAAAAAAATCTCCTTTCTTCCTTTTTTTTTTTTTAACATTTATAGGAAGGGGTACATAGTGGATATGAAATAAGAACATTCTGGTGCTTGAGGTGCTTTTGGGGCCTTTTCTTTCTGCAGCGAGAGGCCGAGCTGTAGCGGGGCTCGCCGCGCGTCTTCGCCTGCAGAGCCAGCACAGTGAAACGTGCTCTTTGAAAACCACAGCCTAGCCTAAAGTGCTGCACTCTAACATTTCCCATATTTTTTTCTGCATGTTATGCAGTAAGCTTGTAACAAACATGTAGATGAATTTATTTTCTGTATATTTTGCCTTTGAGAAGAATGCTGTCAACTTACCATTGGGAGCAGCGACCCTTTCACAGAAAAGCAAGGAAGGCACCAGTAAGGGTCAGGCCTGAATATTTTGTCGGGCTGTTAATATAAATCAAAGAATTGCTGCTCTCGGCTTGCAGGTCTTCTCCCCCTTTAGGTGCAGCCATTTCTCATCCCTGACTGCCCCGTACAAACTCACCAGCTCCTCTTGCCTGCCCTCCGTCCACTGCCTCTGTGGAGAAGGAGCAGGGGCGGAGGAGCAGGGAGGCTGCTGCCTTTTCCTCCCTTGTTCCTTCCCGTGAGTTCTGGAGCGGGTGCCCTGGCCATCGGTGTCCCTGGCAGGGCCGGCGGGTGGGAGATGGGGGCCACGAGGTGCTCGGGCCCTGTGGCCAGTTGCCAGCTGAAACCACGTGGAGCCGAGCGCGTCTCAAGGAGCCTCCTGCCCAAACGGGGCGCTGGGACGGGAGCCGTACGGCACGGCTGTGAAGAACGGGCAGTCTTGCTGTGAAAAACACAAGTGCTGGGCCACGTGGTTTAATACACACACCGCTGAGTTGTTGCAGTCACAGTGAGTCTCTCCACTCAAAGTTCTCGTGTGTTTTTGCAGTCTGAATAGTTTGATTCTCACAATTTCATTTTCTTAGGTGGTTGTTGGATTATAATTCTCATTTGCCATACACCTCGCCTTCATACGGGTGTTGATTGTTATACCACTTTGTGTTTGCAAGTAATGATAGGTGTGTGTGTGAGGCCTGGAAACCTGTGTAAATGCTGCTCCTGGTGCCGTCCAGCAGTGAGAACCGTGCTGAGGAGCCAGGGGCTGAGCCCGGCCACAGCTCTTAGCAGCCACGCTGGACACGATCAGCCAGCAGCTCGTGTGATCCTGTGTAAAAGCCATTTGTGCTTCTGGCCTCTGCAGCATCCTGTTGCAATGGATCCTGCAGTTTGATCAGGTAGGAAAAGAGCTTCCTTTTGTTTAAAGCCTACTGCTGGATGGAATTAATACTCGTGAAAGCTTTTTTACAGTAGTTTTGTCTTTTGTGAGTTCTGAGGATCTGTCATTTTCGTCCTCGTGTTTTTTGACTGATGCCTTTTCCCTTCTGGACTGAGGAGTCCTGTTCTTTCTGGTCTGTGTTCAGATGGGCACTACTCTGTGCTGCAGGTCATTCTTGTTGCCCATCTACGAGTGCTTTTTGTTTTGTTCTGGTTTTTCCCATTCGATGCAAGGCACCCAGAATTGCAGGATTAGTGTGCAGAACAGCGTGGATTTGTGTAATGGCAGAGTAGTTTCAGAAATCCTTAGACAAGGAGGGGCAACGTGG
This sequence comes from Nothura maculosa, assembly GCA_032353885.1. Taxonomy (NCBI): domain Eukaryota; kingdom Metazoa; phylum Chordata; class Aves; order Tinamiformes; family Tinamidae; genus Nothura; species Nothura maculosa. The sequence goes on along the minus strand of JAUBOD010000433.1, from coordinate 3,494,914 downwards.
ACAAATACCCTGTTTACCTCTGCGGCTGGTCTGAGGTGCTCATTTAAGAGAGCTGCTTGTATTTGCTATAGAGCTCAATCTAAAGAGACAGCAACCAGTTCAGGAGCCCATCCCTGTATGTTTATAAGGGGAATAATACGTGTGTGTGTATATATATGTGTGTGTGTGTGTGTGTGTGTGTTTCTTTTCCCAAAGGGCAGTCCTTTACATGTAGTGAATTTTGCCTACCTTTTCTTGTCAGATACTTAGCATCATTTTACCTTTCAGTGCCCTTCTTTGCAGAATGGATTATGCAAAATGGTTTTATGTTGCATATAAGCACCGTGCTTTTCCTGGTCATATATATGGTTATTTTGAAAATAATCACCCTAGTGGGGGATCTTGTCAGTAGCTGTCATTTTTCACTCAAAGGAGCTTAGTTCCCTGTAATGAAATTGTTATTGCAATTTACTGTTAAGTAGCTATTTTCTGTGTCTGCTGCAGTACTTAAGAATTCCTTGAGAACAAGGTCTTGTGGAAGCACCACGTTCGAAGTGCTCTGTGGCAGCGTTTCCAATTTTTTGTATAGAATAAGTTTGTATTAAATTCCCATTATAGCTGGGAGAAAACATGTAGTAGCTCCCTTAGACCTCCTAGCACTTGGCACGGGCTCAAGATCAACACTGGAGCTCCTAGGCTGCAGCCCTGACTTTGTCATTTGCTTTTCCGTAGAGAAAATAGAAAGCAGGAGTGGTAACGTTCCCCGAGCCAAAGGCTGCACCAAAATTATGCTGAAGTCATATAGGAATTAGTGCAATAAATATATGCTTATTTTTATCCATAGTGTCCTGTAGCTATAAAGAGCCTGGCAAACATGAGAATAAGCCTCCTGCAGGAGATGAAATGTAAATGAAAATGCTGTCAACAAGCCCTGTTCTGAGTTGGATCTGCTCATAGGCAGCGTGGATGTTGCAGTGCAGGAGGCTTTGGTGTTCACTTCTTACTCCCCTTTGCTACTGAGGCTGCAGGTGCTGCAGGTCAGCTCATAGTATCTCCATAGCGAAACTCCAGAGGAAAGTTCCCTCTGAATGAGAGCGGATATTCCCAAAACTCTTTTTCTCTTTCCTTTTTTTTTTTTTCTTCCCTCTTTTCCTCTTTTTTCCCCCCCTTTTTTTTTTTTTTTTACTTCTCCCCTCTGGTTTGGGTACAGCTTTCCAGAGGAAGTAATGGAGTTCTCCAGGGACTCGGTGAGGAACAGGCTTTGTCTGTGATAGGAAGATACAAACTCCTTTTGAGACTTCTTTTTTTCCCTTTTGACAAATCTCTTGCTCTTCTTTAAATCCTTATTTTGTAATAGAAGATGGAAGAAAATTCTTGTTTTCTGGAATAACCTTCAGCAGTCCTGCCAATAATTACTCGGAATTGTTTGTATTAATTCTGGGAATAAAATACAATATGTTCTTTCTTGCTGGCAGTTTCAGGCTCTCGTGTCTGCCAACCTGGGAGGACCTGTGTCCTATTCCCGATTGGGGAATTTCCCTGTAAAACGTTTTCGAGTAGCCGGCAAATACCGTCCTGTGCTGCTGCCTGTCAGCTGGATGCCCGCTTTGCTCATGTGAATAAATGATATAAAACCAGTGCCTATTCTCAGGAATTAAGTATAGGCTGAATCCTCAGCGCTAATAATTCTGTGGATTTTTTTTTTTCCACCAGGAAAATGAACCATGTAGAATGATAAATGAATCCATTCCAGCTAGAATGAATGGAAGCATTTGGGATGCAGTTACCTACGGTTGCGGTATCTGGAGGCTGGATCGATTTCTCTTTTCCAAGTCAGCCTTTTGGAAGGCCACTCCATAACCTCCGATGTGGGATGCAAGCCATGCGAGCAGCCTGCAAGGCTGGGTTGGGTACATCTGCTCGTGGCTTTGTGCTTCCTTCTTGTTGCAGCTTAGTGTGCCCGTAGGAACCCTCGTGCTGGAGATGTTCTGCATTGGGGGTGATGGAGGGTCTGAGGGACACACAAGGCAGCAGTTAGAGCTGAGGCCTTGAGGGGGGTCTTGTGATTTGGGCTCACGGCTGGATCTCGTGACGTTGGTAGCACGTGTCGGGAGCCACGAGGAGCTTCCGCAGGCTCCTGCCCCTTCCTTCTCTCCACCTTCTTTTTTCCTTTAGTCATTCTCTTCTTTCATTGATATTTTTCCCCCCCTCTTTGGTTTTGTGAATCTTGTATCAAGCGAAGTCTTGCAGTAGATGCAAAGTGAGCCCTGGGAGATGTGTTGATTTTGTTGCAAAGATGAAGGGCCAGCAACACAGCTTAGTAAATCGGCAGGTGTTATCCTGAAATGTCCTCTATTAATAGATTACTATTCACTAGAAGTGTAAAATAATAGCTCTGTATTTTAGAAAGTCTTGTTTCTTTTCAGTAACTGAATAGAAGTTGCACTTTAGATTATGGTCCATGGCTGAAAAGCAAACTGTCCCACCCCGAAATCTGTCATGATTGAATTGGTGGCTTGTTCCTTGTCCAGCAATGTGTAACATGTCGTTTTGTGTGTTTGATTATTGTTCCACTTGCCAGTTTTGATGTTTCTCGGAATTATTCCTCTGCTTTTGGTATGCTTTTTTTGGAAGTGCTGCTGTTACTTCTGTTATCTGTTTCTTCTCTGTCTGCCTTTTGCTTTGCCTCGCTTCACATGATCTTCTTGCATTTTGTTCCTTTGGGAGCTTCCCCCACTTTGGCTTTAGATGGTGGGCACAAGGAGTCCACATCCTTGAGCTGTTTTCAGATGTTTGCAGACCAAGGCAAACACTGTTTCATCAGTTATGTTCTTAGCATATTCTGCACTTTAGATCACAAGTGTGAAGGCAGAAATAGTCTTTAAAAAGGTAGAGTTGTGTTGTGCAAACCTGCTGTGTAGGTGGAATCGGTCAGCCCTGCGACTCGGCCCCTGTGAGCTGATGAGACGCTTCTGATGGGAGCTGCAACTGCTGAGCCCTGTATCTCTCTCCAGGGACTACAGCAGATCCTGAAGCCCGGAGATCCTTCGGCTTCCAAAACAAGTTGCTGCTCTTTGGAGTTTGGGAGACTCATGTTAAAACCTGTCCACAAAAACAGGTTGGCCGAGAGAATGGAGCGTATGGGTCCTGTCTCCAAATCCATCATTTGGAGATGGACCGTGGAACAGTGGGTTTCCTTTTTTGCCAAATGCAAAAAGTGCAAAACGCAAGTGTCGATTACTTGTTAACTCAGGCATTTGTACTGCTGATTTTCTGCCTGCAGTCACTAGGGGAAGGTCTTGGCTCTCGAGAGCGCGTTGGGTGAAGACAAAACTTCCCAAGTGACCTCTGCTTGGGAGAGGATTCTGTTCTTGCTCCTGCGGAGGCCGGTGTCTGTTTGCTCAGGCTCTTCTCCTGTGCTGTTGCTTCGGGTACAGCCTCAGTTCTGTTCCCTTGGGGTTTTTGGCGGGGGAAGTGGCCAAGTAGTTTGGGATGAGCACCCCGCTCAGAACTGTGATGTGTGTCCTGTCCAGGCTGCTGCAGTGACGACGGGCAGGAGTCTTGGCAGATGGTGTCAGCACTTTCTGTCATAAGTGGTGGTTTGCTGAGAAGGACCAATTGGCCTGGAAAAGCCTGCTTGTCTCCTGGGAACTTTACTTTCACAAATATGTAAAATATTCCTTTTGTTAAGTAAGCAGGTAAGCAGGAGAGTAGCAGGTTTCGTGACTGGGTTGCGTATTTCTGTAGCGCCTTCATAACGCTCATGGTCAGTAGAGTTGGAGCAAATGGGGCAAATTCCTCATAATCTACTGACACTTAGTAACATTGAAAACTGTATTTACCCTGAGTTTAAGATTCCTATTGATTCAGCAGAAATGAGGAGGACAGGGGGCTTTCTGTACTGCCTGGGAGGCTCTTCCCGCTGCCCGCAGACAGCGTTGGGCAGAGGAGCGTGGGCACTGGTCCCGTGCCACTTCACTCCGTGTTTGCAGTCACAGAGGACGCAGCTCGTGCTCACACAGACCTCATGGGCCCTTCCCCACGGGGCAGCGTGCGCAGAGCCGGAGCTGCTTGCACCGAAATCTGGGGGGCTTTGGAATGTGGCCCTGGCTGCATGGAGCTGCCTGGCTTTAGATCTCCCCAAGGCCTTTGGGCCGGGTTTAGTATTAATTGCAGCACTGCGCTGTCTGCCGTTATTCCACTGCATGTGCTGGGAGGAAGTGCTTCATAATGGCAGTTTTGAAGTACTGCCTCTTCTTAGAAAAAAAAAGTTCTTTTTTTTAAATATAATATTCATTTCAAGGCACTTACAATGGTAAATTAAAAACAGATTTTTGAAGTTGGTGTTGATTGACTTCTCATTTCAAATGCCTCCGCAGTGCCAAACTACTGAGTCACTGGTCGGCTTCCCTTGGAGGGCATGTGGAGTCATCCGCGCGGGGCAGCCAAGTCCACACACACACGCTGTCGAATTCAACAGCTGTCGAATCCGAAGCTGCTCGAATGCAAAACTCTCTTTTCATAACGTGGACACATTCAGGTTGCCACAAATCGAGGTGTGCATTAGGGCCTTTCTCAGCTGCAAATGAGGGGCTGTGTTTGCTTCTAGGTTTCTTGTCTTTGGGGGATAGTACCTTTCGAGCTGAGTTAGGAGGGATCTCAGTCAGGTCTCTCTGGCTTTTTGTTTGTTCTAAATTTTCAACATCTGCACTTTTTAAAAAAAATAGAATATGTGATATTGAACCTCAGGGAGGCTTCAAAGCTCTAACTTAGGCAAACATGAGTTACCTTTTTTGTTTTAGAGAGATGCGGGTGTTTAAGCTTGAGAATGCAATTATTCAGAGCGGGACTTGATAAAATCTACTGTTTTTTTAAAAAAAAGAATTCTTGTTAAAGGCACCACACAATTCTGTAGACTTTCTTAATTAAATCTGAACACAGCTTTATTTTCCTAATAAGGAATTAGATTAGTAAGTGGAAGTCAGTTCTAGTCATGTGGAATAACAGCGAGGGTGTTGGCGTTTATTTCACTGAATCCATGTTAAAACAACACCTTTCGGTTAAATTGGCACAATTTTGAGCCAAATGCATGTTCTGTGTGGGCTAGCAGCCTAGAAAATGCCAGTGTTTTAACTACGATGGAAGATACAAGCTGGATGTTTTCCTGAAGTTTGCAGACTCGCCTGCAGTCTCTTCCCTTGGCGCTTGGAGAGTTGAGACTTGTAACCTGCAAAGCTCAAGTGTGTGAGAGCAGTGGGAGTCCTGTTAACCTTTTAATGTTGGTGTCTCTGTCTAGGAGCAGACTAGTTAGGGGCTGAAAGGCTCCAAGAATTCTGCTCTGGATGCTGGGAAGCCCGGCCTGGGCCTTCCATTGTTTCTTGCCACCAGGTTTCCTTTGGGATGTGCTCCTGGCTGTCCCAGGGCTCAGCCCAAGCCTTGAGGCATTCACCCTGTTTCCAAGATCCATACGCTCCTCCTAAATTCATAACTCTTATCTGATAGGATGATGGGAGTTTCTCTTTCCTGTTTTTATTAATTTATGTAAGTGTGGGCACACCCCACGTTCACAGCCATTTTTCTGATTATTAGACCTAAAACATTTGGTTTAACTTCAAAGCAGGTGTGGGATTGCCAGCTCTAGGCTGCTGGGTTGGATGCAGCAGTGAAGCAGCATGGAAACGTCAACTGAATGCTGTAAGTAGATAAAAGTGCAGCTTAAAACAGAAGGCAGTTTTAATGAGTAAAGCAGTGACTTCATTTGAAAAGAACTTGAACTGGCGAAGCTTTCTGTGAACTCAGTCAGAAATCAGCGCGTGATTCAAGAAGTCAGAAATAAACGATGAGTAGAAGAACTTACCTGTCGTGCCAAACCCTTGGTGATATCTTGAATTGCTTCATTTTGTGTGTCTGTAAAGTCAGGTTCTCAGAGCAACTGGACCTCTTGTATTGACGGTTGCACTGAAAGGCCTGGGGAGGAGTGAGGTAGGTCAGATTAAGCAATAGTTTCTGGACTGCCTAGAAGTTCATAGAGAAAATAAACCACATACAAGACAGCTGCCTGATGATTCCCTCTAGAAGGCAAGAAGCTGCTTAAGCTCTTATTTTGTTGTTGTTATTTTGTTTTTTCTTTGTTTTTCTTTATTTTTAAGCTGTAAGCAGAGAGCTTGCTTGCTCCTTGCAGACTCCCCAAGTCTTGACCTCGACTGAAAGGTACAGATTTTTAGTGAGGATGCGTTTTGCAGATACTCGTGTTTCTCTTCAGCTTCTCTGGATAACAGCTCCCTCTTGCCTGGGTTTTTGTGGATGTTCAGGCGTTTTCCACCTCCAGCTTTTCTGCAACTGTAGGTTCGTTTCACCTACCCCCTAGCTTTTTTTTTTTTTTTTTACCTCCACTGTTTTAATTTTTGTGGCCACTGATTCTCTGGCATTGCTAACAAGATCATATAGGGCATAGTGGCATGGAGTTTTACTTGCTTGAAAGTTAATATTGAAATACTTAGATAGACTCCAAAGAGGTTATTTTGCCCATTTCAGCTTTCTTCTTTGAGTAGAACTAACAGAAGATCTCCAAAGTTGTTTTATTTTATTTTATTTTATTTTATTTTATTTTATTTTATTTTATTTTATTTTATTTTATTTTATTTTATTTT
>JAUBOD010000433.1:3469352-3488185 GCA_032353885.1 Nothura maculosa | reverse complement strand
TATTTTATTTTATTTTATTTTATTTTATTTTATTTTATTTTATTTTATTTTATTTTATTTTATTTTATTTTTTTGTGTTGAAAATTTCCATCTCAGATTGTGGAAGATGTACAGTAGAAGACTTAACAAATTGGGACCAAGTTGTACCACGTTAGCATTAATACCGCGTTTAAGTCAGGAATGTTGACTTTGCTCAGGCGAAGTAGTGTCAATAGAGCCTTTCTTCCCTCAATTTCTCTGTTATTTTGTGTGCTTTGCAGAAATAGCTCTTGCTCTGAAATGTGCCTAAACTGAGATGTGTTTCCTCAGGATATCTGTTTGTCAGGGATGAACACATTCTTGAAGCAGATATGCCTTGCACATGCGCCAAAGAGGCTCAAGTCAGATGTGCTGTATTTTCTTTGATCCCATATGTGTGGTTTTTGCTTTTATTATTTTTTATAATGTGCCGAATGACCCATGCCAAGGATTTCCAGTGAAGTCTTTTGTGAGAGCGTGAGAGCATCTGATAAATTTTTTCTAGGAAGTCATCGGTCTTGGATTTGGACGTCTTGTTTTGCTCGCGGAGCCCGGCAGTTCCTTCGGCCAACAGCAAAAGTGACATCTCCGTAAGCGACGCGGCGCTCTGCGCTGCGGGCGAAACAATAGTCATTTCTTACTAATAAATTAATATGACAGAGCACATGTCCTCTCTCCGGCCCGTTGCGTGATTCTTCTTTGTTTTCCTTGGGGTTTGGTGCAGTCATGGAACTGCTATTTTCTCCCCCCTCCGCTTCCTAAGAGCTTTCTGTTGCTGCTCTCTGCTTCCTATGAACAATACCCAGGCTTCAGGTATCCAGCTGTGAGAGGAGTAGGAAAGGAGAGAGGAAAAAGCTTGGATCGTTACCTTCTGTTCTCCCCCCTATGTATAGGGGTTAGGTGCTTGTGTTTCTTCTCCTTGGTCGTGGCTGAGCCTGGACTCTGATTCTGTGCTGCCCTTGTGAGCTCTGCTTCACTGATAGCCCTCCAGGTGCTGAAGCAGACCCTCTGTCCTTCCCTCTGCTCTGATCCTTTGGTGCCTTTAACTGCTGCGTGTAGTAGTGGCTGGTGCACGAGCAGCAAGGGTGCTCAGCAGAAAAATCTGTGGTTTCCATCAGCTCCATGTACCTCAGCGCTGGCAGGTTAATATTTCTTGTTTGTGGTGATAACTTTCCTTTTCTCCAAATCTGAACATCTGGAGGTTGAGCATATACAGAACATATGACTTAAATATATGGTGGCTCTCCTTGGGCATGGCCGCGTGCAGGGAGCGCGGAGGCGCTCCGGCTCTTCCTGACTTTCTTGCTTATTTGTGGGTTTCGGGGAGTATCTCGGGAGCCTCCCATGCCCAGATTCCATCACTGCAGTATTAAGGATGGCTTCACAAACACATTAGTGTTTCCTGGAGGAATGCTTAGAAGTCGTCATGCCAGAGAAGTGCAGAAAGGGGACGCTTAGGGTCTGTGATCCGAGTGCCACTGTTTCCTTGTGCTGAATGTGCCCATTACTTTTCTACAGCTGATAGGACAGGTAGCTCTTTGGTTTGGACAGCTAGCACCTTTATAGCCTTAACCCAAGATGTTAGGGGATTGGGAACCTTCAACTCTCTAATGGGGCTTTTTCAACTATTCAGAGCAGAGTTTAAAATAAAAACTAAAAAATAAATAAAAAATAAAAAGCTAAGCTTTGTGCCAGCTTGGGATATTTAAAAGCACTATCATGTACTATCTAATGGTAAAGCAAGGTGGGGAACGAAAAAGTATGCGACTGCATTGCCTGCGTGGGTGACCTTCCAGGCCTTTCCCACAGAAGGAAAATGGGAGTGACCGTGTGGTACCTGACAGTTTGACACAAGCGCTTTGTTTTGTTCCACAAAACAGTATGTTTCCCATATCCTGTAAATTGTTGAGTTCCGTAGCTTTCCTGCTCGTGGCTGGGCAGGGGACAGGGGCTCGTGTCCCTATCCGGGGCGGGCGGTGGGCGTCCTCGCTGCCCGGTCCGTGTGTGTGTTCCCTTCCCAGTGGGTCACTAGAGGCTGAGTCAGTGTCACTGTTAGAACAAATATGCCTTAGGTAGCTAATCTCATCTAACAGCAAAACTGTTTCTTCTCGCTTGCAGCTAATGATAGCACAAGTTTCACACTTACAAAGAAAAACAAGTCCTTTATACATTTATTATTTATTTTTCCAAGAGTGTCCATGTTTTAGGCTCTAATTAATTGCTTAAAAAATTTTTAACACTGAAGGCTGCCGATATTTACGTTGAGCTGATGGCAACTGATCCTGCCCCGGACTTCCCAGCAAGTGCTGCGAGTTCCTTTTTTTTTCTCCAGCAATTTTGAGGTTAAAACTTCCTCTTTCCGCTTAGCGGCTAGAACTCAAACTTGTGGATACACGTGTGGATTCCCTGTAAGGGAAGAGAACAAGTGAGATTGTTCCAGTAGTTTGTAAAGGAAACTGCATCGGTAGGATGCAATTTATTTCATGCAAATTTAGGCTGACTTAACTATTATAGAGGGAAGAATTTTTTTTTTAAAGGCACCTCAGTGTTCTTGAGGGGAAAATGTATAAATATATATTTTTATATATAAGATATATTCTATGTGTATTTGATAGAGGGGCCTGGGAACAGTGCTGTCTCAACTTTGAACCCCAGGTTTTTAGCTCCCTGAAGGACGTGTAGGTCGCTTGCACCTCCGTACCATTTCATACTGCTGTGGAACTCCTGGTAACTTCAGTGAGAAATGGGGTTGCGAGCGCTACTCGGTGTCAGCCTTTTCATTCTGAGCAGTAGCTGTGCCATGGAGTTCTTGAGAGATAGCTAATGCCACTGCTAAATTTACATGATCCTCCTAAGGAAAACCTCTTAAATAACAATTTCCATACTGCTGGAAATGCCTGTTCTGGGTCAGGATTCAGTGAACCTGGGTTTTCAGCATCGTTTAATCCCCGGTAGAGCCTGGCACAGGCCGCCTCTGTGGCACATGGGCCTCTTCCAAGGGTCTCCTCTTTGGGGGAAAACAAATAGGCTCCTTTTCCAGCCCAGCTTTGCTTTTGTGTTGTTCCCTTTAGGTTTTCCCTTTTTAGAAAAGGAAATTACTGAACATTTATTGTAGTATTTGGTATCTTTAACTTGCTGTTTTGATTTGTGTGTGTGTGTGGGGGGGGGGGGGTGAGGGGATTTCTCAGCGTTGTTGCAGGAAGATAAGTACTGGCTTTGCCAAATATTAAGTCACGTTCCCTAGTATATGTAGTACGTTTACCTAACATGAGCCTGGTCGTGGTGGCTATGGTATGGATGCACTAAAAGTGGCCGAGAAGCTGGGAGGCCTAGTCTTAAAACAACAGCTATAAGGGGATCTTTTAGTTTTGAGTAATTTTCATCAGTTTTAATTGTGTGATGCATTTTGTTTTATTTATTTATTTATTTATTACAACCACTGTGTTACTTCTAGCAAAAGTTACGTTCTTGTATCTGCCTGGTAGGATCCACCACTGGATCTTCCACTAGCACTGCTGTATGCAAATAAATACTTTAAATGCTTGCTACCATAGCAAAACCAGTTCTGCTTACCTGTAATGGATGAATATTTTACTGGGTAAACCAGAAATAATCCTTTGTTTCTTTGCCTGCCCGGAGCGATTTCGTTCATGCAAAGCAAACTGTGGAAAAATGTACTTATTAACATCAAAAAGACAAAAGTTCATCAAGTATACAGTTGCTTTGAAAGGCTTGAGACTTTGTGCCCAAAAAGGGGCCCTTTCTGTGTCCCTCGTGCTGCAGGCGGGCCGGCCAGCTCAGTTGGTACCACCGCATGCGAGGTTAAATGTGCTACAGACCGAAGGCCGTTTGATGTCGTGGCCTTATTGCGTGTTACTGCTCGGGGTCTGCTTCAGACTTCTCACTTCTCCACTGAGGAGGATGTTTTTGTTATCCGTGTAGATAGATTTCAACAAAGGTTCAAAGACCTCCTATGAACAGGACAAAACAGCGGCCAAGGAATGCGCTTAGTGAGGGAGAAGGATGGGCTGGCTCTGCCGGCTGGAAAGACTCCTGAAAATGAAGGTTGCTGCCGCTTTTGGAGGAACTTCCTTGCATGGAAATGAGAGGAGGGGGGAAAAAAAACCCAACCACTGCCATGTGACAGTTGTCTGAACTTGAGTCTGGAAGACTGGTGTCTTCCTCAGGAGGAGAAACAGCTTTTATTTATAAACAAGCTCTTTTTCCTCCCTTGTATTTCATTCAAGGGAGGGAAGTCTCAACGATTATTTACAACATGGGACCACCCTTCTCTTTAGCACCTCCCTGGCGTTCTTCCCTGTGCATTTCATGCCTTAGTTTTGTTGTTCCCAAATGATTTTCAACTAGGAAGAAAAAAAAATTCCATTGGATTTTTTGATTTTTTTCCTATTGTTGCTATCCTATTTTTTTTACTGCTTATGTATAAGTTACATAGATGATGATACAGATAAAATACAGACTATTTTTCCCCAGAGATAAGCTAAGTTGCTGTGTTTGATTCTTTGACTCCAGGCTATGGTGGCTTGTTACCCAGGCAATGGCACAGGATACGTTCGCCATGTGGATAATCCAAATGGAGATGGAAGATGTGTTACCTGTATATATTATCTTAATAAAGACTGGGATGCCAAGGTAGGCAGTTTTCTATGGCTTTTTTTACATGTGTTTTGCTAATGCACTTTTGCTGCAGATGTTTATTCTTGTTCTTATTGCTGTGTCTTAGTTGTGTTCTTAGATTAATAATTGGTATCCTCTATGATTTTCTGTGCTGAGAAGTTCCACAGATGGAGCATTTATTGTCACAGTTTTGACAGGTGCTGGCAGAACCTCTTTGACAGGTTAAGGACAGTTGGATATTTTTCATGTATATTTTCATTATACAAGTCAGTATCTACTGGTATCCAGGCTTCGCAAATATCTAATAATGCAATTTGTTGTGTAGCTGTTTATATGGTGAACACTTGTCTCCCTCTGCTCATATTAAGAGTAAATAAGTAATATTTGAAAGAGAATGATTTTATTTGTTTATTTAGTTGACTGTTTACGTATCTAGACTAAATATTTCAATATGTTTATAACAATAAATGTAGTGTAGTTGAGGAGCAGTTGCAAATGAGCAAGTGCTGCAGTGCTTGCAATGTCAGTATAGTTCAAGGTTATGCAAGTCTTTGTATTAGTGTAGACACAGAGGGTAGGAGAGATAAGCCTTTATGACCCAGGTTAAGTGGTCTGAGAAGTTACTACCAGTGATTTGAAACTCTCCTTAGAAGTTGCACCTATGATAATGACTCTTTTAATTAGGATTATCCTGGCAATTCAGTGGGATTAGGTAGATTTGAAGAACAGATGTAGTTAGCTGGACTTGCTGATAGCAGAAGAGAGTATGCAAAGATAAATGTGTTTATTCCTTGCTTGCTGTGCAGCTACCCCTGCAGAAGATTATACTGCATATAAAAGACAAGAAAAAGTCCCTACCAGTCCCCTTCTGTAGTAATTCTTAGGAAGCCAAATGTGTAAGAGCCTGTAACGAGGCAGTTCCCTCATGAACTGAGTGCCCTTTCTGTGGATGACACAAGTTGCAGCCAAGGATGATTATTTTCATTTTTGAGCACTGTCTGTTTCTTAAAGCAGTCTGATGAGCCAATGAAACTGAAAAGATTCTTGCATGAAACTGCTAGTTCTGAAGGCTGAGTCAGAAATGGATCTGCTTGAATCTTTCTGCTTCTCGCTGCACTGTGTAAAGTGTCAAATTTGATCTTCCACTTAGAAAATAAATTACCATCTGTCTGTGGATATCAGTGTATTGGTTCGACTGAAGATCTTTAAATGCAGCTTTGGGACGTTTTTAGTTGACTTCAGTTTTTCTCCCAGAGCAGCTGAACACGTGTATGAGGCTAAATGCCAAACAAATTGCAAATTGAAAATAACTATGAAAGATTCACTAGGATAATGTTTGAATTGCAAACAGGTACATAATTGACTGCAAAATACATTTTTAATTACAGCATATTATCAAGCATACTGATTGGCGAATAAAGAGGCTCAAACTTTCTTCAGGTTGATCTAATCACAAGTTGATCTAATAAGAGTTGTTTGTTGATTTTGATCTCTGCTAAAAAGCAATCATTTGAATCCATGTACCTTGTTAGTATTTGCACTGTTGACTTCACATTGAAATGCTAGAGTGCTATCTATAATTAGAAAACCTAGATTTAACGTCATTGGCAGGAAGAAGTTAACATACTTTAAAAATAGCTAACCTAGTCTAATTTTGATACATTCTAGACACACATCCTTGTCCACCTGTTTATCAAAGCCTGGAGGAGATTTACAGTGACTTAGAATTATATGAACTCAGAATTTAGACTGAAGTTACCTATTTTTTATTCATTTTAATTACAGAATTACAAGAATATTGCATAAAGCTTTGGCTTCAGTTAATTTTTTAAGCCACTTGCTTACCTAAATCAATTTATCCGCTCTTTTTGTGAATTAATAATGCAGTTACAAATGAAAAAACACACATTTCTACAAAAAGTAAGGGAAATCTAATATTTGCAAAGCTGTCTGAAATTACTCAAAAATATTTAAGACTTTGTTAAATGAAATGCATTGTCAGGAAAAAAATCTTGGTTGACTGTTTCTTTAGCATCTTTATGGTTTTATTTCAGTGTCTGAAGCATTTTTAGCTATGACATTCAATACTTGGAAAAGAATAAGTTTCATTACACTTTTAAGCACTGATTTTGAATATCTAATTTTTAGGTAAGCGGAGGCATCCTTCGGATATTTCCAGAAGGTAAAGCCCAATTTGCTGATATTGAACCCAAATTTGATAGACTGCTATTCTTCTGGTCTGATCGCCGCAACCCTCATGAAGTGCAGCCAGCATTTGCTACAAGGTAGGACTCATGGATTCGTGTGCACTGCGTGAAGCTTCTTTCCTCATGGGCTGAGGAAAATCCTCATGAGAAAGGAGTGAAATGAACATGTTATGACCTGATCCAACATGCCTGCAGATAAAGTTCAAGTGTACTGTGCAAGGCCTTCTCTTAATGGTGGTATTTCAGTTCTGTTTGAGCTGCTGAATTTGTATAGGTGTTTATCTGTTTATATTCTGGATAAAATACTGTCTTGAAACAGGGTGAGTAGAGAGAATATTGGAAGCAGAGGAACTCATGGGTGTATTTTGGACGGGAGCAGTAGGAGCACACAGGACTGGACAGAGACCCCCCTTTAGCCAAGGGGAGTTTTTGTTTCTGCATAGTAGGATTCTCTTGTGGCCCCTGTCCTATGTCCATAGCTGAACATAGCTATGTCCAAATGATGCTGAACATGCTTGGGTTCCCTACCCACACCTATTGAGTAATGTTACCAGATAATGTTAATTGGTGAATCCTTGGGGTCATTAATCCAAACTTCCTGGGACACGTGTGATAACATGTTTTGATGGTCAGTGCTCTGACCATCCACTCAAGCAGTGAGATAACACAAGGACTACTGCAAGAACTAACCTGATAACTGCAATCCCCATGTCCTCTTTCTTGGATCCTCCTGGAAAACTGTGCTGCTCTGCCCTCCCCTCTGTACCCTGAGCAGGGTCAGGGTGCAAATGCTGTTTACCAGCCCTTTAGCTTTGCATAAAGAGCCTTATCAGCTACTTGAAAGTATTTACTCAGTAGCTGGCCTTTCATGTCACAACCCTCTGGGCCATGGAAAGCTGGAGCATCTCTGCAGGAAAGGGAAGTTGTTTTTCCCTTATGGCAACTTCTTTCTGTGTGACTCAGTCAAGTCCAGGACTGAGTAGAGTGAAAAATGAGGTCAGAGGGTAAGGTGATGGGCCTGGAAACTGTGTGCTCCTTGGTAGAGCTTGGGGGCAAAAACCATACAGCAAGCCATCAGAAAAGTGGAAAAGTATAGCACTTTCAATAACTTCTAGTAAGTGTAGTCTGAGTTGCCTTTCGAGACCTGTTCAGACTGCACTTATTTAAAAAGAAAACACTGTTTACCTGTTAGGATATCTTTATCAAACTGCACAAGTATTATCTCTTTTAATTTGAGTTTTATTTTCAGTGCTTCATTATAGTATGTCTGTTTTTTTTCCTTAGTGGTTTAGGAATTCTTTATTTTTTATCCATTTCCCTAGGTACGCAATAACAGTGTGGTATTTTGATGCAGATGAAAGAGCACGAGCTAAAGTAAAATATCTAACAGGTAAAGTCTTGCAAATACCTTCTGTGTTCTTGTTCTGTGGAAAGAACTGAATGGTCCCAACTTGTCTCCTTGCCCCCCTCCCAGTGCACAAAAAGGGAGAGAGAAAACTAAATAACTTGTATAATCAGGTTTCACAGGGAAGGCGATCCAGTGGTTAAGCCGTTAGTCGCTGACTTGGGAAATCCAGGTCAATTCCGTGTTCTGCACACACTTCCTTTGGGACCTAAAGCTAGGCAGGCTTTTAGTACAGGGATACGGCTTCTGCCTGGATCTGGGTCGCGGGTAGGTGTGTTCTGAGGGTAAATGCACCAGACATGGTGAGGCCCTGCAAACTGAGAGCTGTGAAAGGCTCTTTGATAGCGGTATTTAGTAGTCAGATTCGACTTGACTTGAGTCTCTGTATTTGAAAAACAGAAGCCTAAAATTAAAGTTTGGAATCAAAGAATGGAGTTACTTCCTCCAAATCCACATATCTAGCATCTGTTTTCCTTTGCCGGCTTCTCCCTCCAGAGGAAGTTGAGCTAATTTTCCTGTTCAAATTAGCATTATAAGGAGAAACGGTGTAGGGTTTCTGTGTCACTTGCAAATGTTATCATCACTGTGCGTGCTACAGCAGCTCATAAGCAACCTGAAAGAAGTTCATAAGCAACCTGAAAGCACCAAGCTCTCTGCCTTGCGTTGCTCTGAAGCCACGAGCCAGCCCACATCAGATTTCTGCTGATAGCGGCTGGGTGTCCTGCACGCCTCCAGCACGATCAAGCACACATGAAAACGACCTTCATTTTTGATGCTCTCAGTGACCTGCCTTTCAGAAGGAGCAGGGGAAACTCGGCTTGTGTGCAGCCCACAGAAGAGCACAGAGCACTGCGGGCTGGACCAGGCCATGGGGGGCCCTGGGCCCAGGTTCAGAGGGCTGTGGGCCCAACCTCCATCTGGGCCTTGTGGCTCTGGGCCCAGGCTCGTGGGGCTGTGGGCCTGACCTCCAGCTGGGCCTCAAGGGCCCTAGGCCCAGATTCATGGGGCTGTGGTCCTGACCTCCATCTGGGCCTTGGGGCTCTGGGCCTGGCTTGTGGGGCTGCAGGCCCGACCTCAAGCCAGGACCCGGGCACTCTGGCCTAGGCTTGTAGGGCCGTGGACCCAACCTGTAGCCTGGCCTGGGGCCTGCGGGCCCAGGCTCGCATGGCTCCATGGCACATGGGCTGTGCGGCGCTTCCCAGGGTGCCGGCAATGCTGGACACCTCCGGCACGGTCCCTGTGCCAGGGCCTGTGTGCAAGCCGGGCTTCCCGGCATGTGAATGCCGCTGGGCAGTGTCGCTAGCAGGGGCCGCCCAGCGCAGAGCCGCCGGCCAGTGGCAGTTCTGGTCATTTTAATGTTTGCTAATTGGATCATTTAGTAGAAGGAAAAGAACAAAAGACAAAAGGCATGATTTATAACAACAAAAGATAGAATTTTGTTAGATTTTTTTTCCCTGTCTCTTTACAAATAGTCTGAGTCTCTGCATATTCTGATCCAAAATGACAGATCCTCAGAGGATCTAAGAGGATCAAAGCCTAGGATCCTCCCGTGGGTATTTTCGGAGGTCAATTTTGTATATATGATATTTAGTATCCATTTTTAAATTTGGGCATCTGTTTTCAGAGGTGAAGAGTGACTGTAGCTCATTAACTTGAATCCATGATACAACAGTTGTACTGAAATGTACGCGTTTCAGAGGTAGATCATACCTCCTGGCCAATTTGGAAGATATTTTTAAAACTAATCTTGAAAGTTGTGTTGGAATTCTATAAATTATGCTCTTATAAATGCTGGATAGTGATGCTGAATAATAATACTGATTAATTTTTTTGTATTTCTGCAGGTGAAAAAGGTGTGAGGGTTGAACTAAATAAACCTTCTGACACGATTGGGAAAGACGTTTTATAAGCCTTTGATTTAGCAACTCCTCTTGCTATTCTCCCTGATAAATCTTGATGCTATCTATTAACTTTTGAATGTGAATAACAAGATAAAGGAAAATCGACAACAAACCAACATTTTAATAAAGAAGCAAAACAGTGTTTCAATGTTGCATCAAATAGAAGATTTTTTTGACTGCTGAAGCATTGTACTATGTGATTGTGACTCCAGGCCTGTGACTGCTTATGTGAAGAAGATAAGCAATCAGTAAGAAACAGCTTATACATCTGGACATGAAATAAGTGCCCTACATAGAATTTGTCCATCCTTATATTTTGCCAGACCTGTCATCCATCTGAATCCAGTTCATCTCTCCCTTTTTTTATATGGTAAAAATTGGAATTTTCGGTAATTTTTGTATGATCAGGTACAGTTTATCAAAATTGAGTGTTTAAAAAAAGAAAAAGGAAAAAAAATTACAGTATTCTCCAAAATAACATCGATCTATTTTTATAAAACTGTTCATACTGTTCTCCTCTGCCATGAAAGATCTAAGTTAATATAAGGGTTGCCAGTAGCTGATAATCACTTTAATTTTCTTTACATCTTGAGTCAGAAAAGGAGCACTTTAATTACCAGCTAAAAATCTGATTGTTTTGTATTCATATCTCACACTAATCCTAACTTTTAAAGATTGCTGCTGTATTTTTTTGACTATGTCCTCTGAACCTTATTAACAGAAGCAAATCAGTATCTCGCTATTAGTAACATTCAGTTTGTGGTTTTGTATGTTGGATCCAGGGAGGGCAAGTTTCTGCCTCTCCTTTAGTGTTTTTTTTTGTTTTGTTTTGTTTTTTTAAGTGACTGGCACTAAGTGAACTTGACGCTATCGGTTGCTGTTATTGGCTTTGGGGACCTGGTGAATACCATCGACTTACAAGTATATACAAGGGCTTTCCTAGGCTATTAGAGGTACCCAGAACCTCCTTACGTACTTGACAAAATTTTGAGCTTTCTCCCTTTTCTAAAGGAATCTGCCATCCTCCTTTCCTTTGTATGTAAGTTAACAAAATATCAAATACTCTCTCTGTCTGTCTCTCTTTCCAAATGTTGGTGTCCCATCCAGTCCCTAATTTGACACCTTGATCTATTATATAGAATCAAGGGAATGGTCAGCACAGAAGCTGAAGTGCATCACTGCAGGCTCCATGTGCGATGCAGCTTTTAGATTTTTTTTTTTTTTTTTTTTACTGTGCTAAAGGATTTTCCCCCAAAAGGCACTGCCCTTTGGTCCATACTGAGATAAATATTTAAAAAGCAAATCTTTACTTGGTTTAACATTGTTTTCAATTTTTGAAGGAGAGGGGATGTCACAGAATGAGATGTGCAGAAACTTTGTTATTCTTTTTTTAAGAAAAGGAGATTTGGGACTTGTTTTTTTCTCCCCCCTCCCCTTTTCGAGCTTTAAAAAAGCTTGAAGAATCAAACACAAACCCTATAAGATACAGCATTCACATTTACAGGAGTTTGGGGGTTGATCAGCTTACCCACTGCAGTTTTCTATCTGTCCCTTATTCCCTTAGCCAAAACAATGTGAGTGTACAGAAATATTTCTGTATATATTACAACTTGTGACAATTTTAGCATCTGTATAGTTTGTATTCAATTAGAGACCTTTTCTATGGAAAGCTCAGTAATTTTTTATTAAAAAGATTACTATTGTTCATGTAAAACATGAAAAAAGCTAATTGTTTAGTAGCAAACTGACAGAAGGGGGAAAAAATCAGTATTGGTATATCTTTTAGGAGAACCAACAGAAATTCCAGGTTAATTTTGATTTCACTTTTCCTTTCTTTTCCTTTGTTTTTTTTTCTCTTTTTAATAAGTTCTTGCCCTTCACAGCTATTTTCTCTTCTCTTCTCTTCCTGGAAAAATCAGACAGGATACCTTTACTGTAAGTGCCTCTGCCAACCTGGCCAAGGAGTGCAAATCTTCATTGCTGTCTGGTCTGCAGTCCATTTAGGCTACCGATGAAATGAGCAAAAAAAACTAAAAAATAAAAAAGGACAAAAAAAGCCACCACTTCTACTTCATCTTCTTTAATACTGCTTTAATGCAGGTTTGGTTGGTTTTGTTTTAGCAATGCACAGCATAAGCCTTTAAACTTCATTTCATTCCCTCTGTCATTCAAACTTCTGCAGTTACACAACGTATCAAATTCTAATCATGGTGTAGGTTTGCGCTTGCCAGACAGGTTTAAAAAGTGCTTAATTTTTCACTCTATTTGAGTCATTGCAATAGGGTCAACAAATCAGGTCAGCCATTTCTTCAATGTTATCTTTTAGAAAACTGTTCATTTCATGTCGGTTGAATATTCAGTTTTAAGCATCACCAAGCAGGTCCTTGTTTTAAAACTATTTTTTAAACTGTCTTATGATCTGTATGTGTCTAGTCCTGGTTAAAGATACAGCTTCATAATGCTATTTTTATTCATGATATTAGCCAGCTGTAAAATACAAGACCTTTATCTATAGCAGGCAAAGAAATTCAGGATTCATTTACAGGTTGCCTATAAAGTTGTGTAATTTGAAAAGCAGTGTTCATTATGAAAGAGCTCTCAAGTTGCTTGTAAAGCTAATCTAATTAAAAAGATGATGTATAAAGGTTCTTGAAAACATTGTGGTTATTTGTGTGAGATCTGTAGCTTCTGAAAACCTCTCCTTGGCATCTCCTTTCTAATCTGATAAAGGGGGTATGTGGATTTTTATTTTTATTACTTCTGTTTTGAAGCAGACCTGTTTCAGCTCTGGAGAAGCCTCTGTTTCTTTCTAGCTTCTCTATAATTATCTGGGCATGATGATTTTTTTGACACTTGATCTTTTGAAACATGATCATTTTTGACACTTCTCTCCCTTGAAAGCGTCACTGGGTTCAGACTGGCTGGAGAGCAGAGACAGCGCTTATTTTCCACTGCGTTGCGATAAGTATGTGGAGTGCAAAGCCAAATCCTCACTGGTGGGAGCTTTTGGATAAGGTTTCAATGGAGCTCTCCCGTTTGGGTGGCTCCAGGTGCATCCGAGCCTGCAGGAGGCAGCAGCAGAACGGTAGGTCTCGCAGGGCCCCAGCCCTACAAGGGGCCGTGCAGCTTCGCCACACTGCCTTTGGATGGCTGTGCCGAACACAGCTGCTTGCACATCCTCTGAAAAACTCCTTCCCATCCTCCTTTCGTGCCAGACAAGAAAGAGTTCTAGCACTTGCCACCATCCTGCAGCTATGGGTTTTGTTCTAATTCTCAGTGGAGCCCGTTGTGCAGGGGGACCGCTCGGCACAGCCCAGTTGAACACAGTGCCAGAGAAAGGTGACGTGTCCTGTGCGTGTTGGAAAGAGAAGCCCTTGCCGAGCTGTCAGGAAGCTGGCAGCCCCGCTACTGGAGACAAATACCTTGTGTTCAAGGTCATTGCTGAAGGTCAGGAATGAAAGACTCTTCTGCACGTCCCACTGCAAGCAAAGATACCACTGCTGGGCCCGCTGAGGGCCTTGCTGCATGCGCGGGGTTGCTAAATGGCAGGAGGAAACTCAACCCCCCAACCCAAAGTCTTCACACGTACCTTGCCTGTGCAAATGGATACATGCACTTGCAGACAGGGAAGTCATGACTACGTTGAAGGAATTTGTGGCACTGTGTGTCTTTTCACCTTCTTTTTTCTTCCCCCTTTTTCTCCCCTCCTTTTTTTTTTTTTTTTTTTTTTTTTTTTTTGGAGGGAGGGAGGGGAAGTAAGGAAAGCCTTGAATGGGGTTGACTGCTAAACACCATGCTGAAGCCAGTTTGTGCCCTTGCAGCCCTTCAGGAGCTGTGCTTCCTCCAAAGCATTTACTGTCTGAGCTCTCTGGCCCCATATAGGGGGAGTGACAAGTGGCTGCTACCAAGGTTCTCTATCCACCAACCAAACCAACTTCCTGCTCTGTTGACTCTTGCTACCACTTAGTTCCAGCAAAGCTTTCCCCACAGCCTTGAGGATGAGTATGCAGCACGTTTATCCCTCTCCTAAGGAAAGATGGCCTCTAGTTCGGGCAAGAAGGAGCCAGTACTAAGGGCTGTCTCTGCACGTGCAAGGAGCAATAAGATATGAATCACCAACCTGTTGGGGACAGGAACGAGCCCTTAGCAGGACAGTGACGGAGGAGGGAGTTGAACACAACTGGTAAAGGAAGATGAGAACAGACTGATGCATGAGGCTAAGGTAAAGCACATGTAAGGAGTGAGTATGAGGAGAAGGGAGCACAAATTGGATGTGTCTGTGTGAGGAGGAATGTGAAACATGAGGAGAATATAGTACAAGCCTGCCTCAGGAAAGGAGGTGTCTGTGGACAGACAACTGGTCATGTGTCCTATCAACCTTCATAGATGTGTGTTGCAAAACTGTATTTTGTCTCTGAAGATGAACGCTTCATCATGCTTCACTATGTGAGTAGCAATCGTTATTCTTGTCTGTCTTCCAGATGTAAGTTGAGCTTGGGGGATATTTTCCTCTTCTGCAACTACCTTGTATGCAACGTAGTTGTTAATAGGGAAAAGGTGACCAGCTCATTTAGCCTCTAAGCCCAATACCAACATCTTCATGTGGCTGAAAGTCTATAGAGCAGGGGGGAGGGATATGAAGCTCACAGGTGTGAACTTAAAAGACTCGCCAGTATTGTGCACAGCTGAGTCACGGCCTCGCAGCTCTGCCTGCATCGGAAACCCTTCCTGTCAAACACAGCTGCAAGTGATAAATGAGCTGTGGGGTCTGAAACCTCAGCGTGCAGGTCCAGTGCTCCTCTGGGCCTGTCTCGCTGTGGTTTGCTAGGGCAGAACCGGTTCCTTCTTGGGCTCGGTTCAAGAGTGATGGTTGCATTAAAAATGAATCCAAAATAGTTAAAATGCACAAAGTTAATTCTTTGCTCACAAATAAGAAAAACAAACACCTTCATATTTTATTATTGAACTGAGTTGTGAGCTGGTATGTCACTGCCTAAAGAAAGCCAGGATCAAATGCGGGCACTTGAGTTGGGAATGTCCCTTGCTTACACTAGTGTATGGAAGCGAGCTCTACAAAGCTATTAATAAAGTTTGTGCTATAGCGGAGGAGATAAGGCAACCAGAAATTTGGAGCCTGATCAATTTTTGCCACAAGCCTGAGACGTTTCTTCGTATAGCGAAGATGGGAGGGACCTGTCAAGAAGACACTCCATGGAAAAGCAACCACCAGCACCAAACCTGAAAAGCAAGTGCAGGACCCTAAGTTACCAAAACAGAAAGATATTTCAGAAGACTTGTCGTTTGGCAGCACCAGCACATGTCAAGGAGGAGGTATTTGCAAAAGGAAAATGTGATTGTGGAAACCACATCTGTTAAGTACAGGGAATGGGGGACACATGTAGTACCTGAACCTGCTTTGAGTCAAGTTGAGGGTGTTGCTGTTAGCAAAGGTGGCCTTCCCATAGCACAGAGCAAAGTCTGAGCTGCCCCTGGGGCTTTGGGGCTTCTTGCACTTCCCCAACTGCCGCACTCTAATAAGCAATACTGTATTGGGCACACATTCTAACAAAAAGCCTAGAATAAGTTAACTCTCTTTTTGTCTTTTGTCTCTTTTTTTTTTTTGGCTATGTGTAGAACTCTCTAAAGGGAAGTAGGTAACTGAATTTCCTTCAGCTGTACTATCAGAATGGTTAGTTAAAACCACCCAAGTAGGAAACAAGCTTGTGTAGTGAAGATGGCCATAACGTCAAGTATGACATTATTACTGAAAGAATATATTTTACAGTAAAATCAGTCTTGTACAAATCCAGGAAAATGCATGGTGTAGTTTTGGGGGGATTTTTTTTGCATGATCATTTTCACTTATGACTCAGCAAACTTGCCCGCATTGCTGTTATCTGTAGTACACGTTGCCAGAACGCAGTTCTTAAGAAACCCGCTTGGAAAGGAAGAGCGTGACACAAGAGCGAGCAACTGGTTCCCCCTGCTGTTCCGAGCCGGGAAAAGCAAATCCTCGAGGCAAGAGAAGGGAAAAATGTTTTTAATAGATATGATACAGAAAGGAGTTTTTCTATCCATTTTAGGTGGACGTTTTTGTGCTACCCAAGAAAAGGGTGCAGTTTGCTTGTTCTTTAAACTGCAGGCAATCAAGGGAGACTTCATGTTGCCTATCGTGGTAACAGGGTAAGCTACTCTTTTGATACTTGCAAGGCAGCTTTATAGCTCTGTCAGTGTGTTGCCTATCACTGTATAATCACTAGGGGCAGGGGTGAAGGAGCAGGCAAAGGCGGGACGTGGTTAGGTGGCACTTCCAGTGCTAGCGATGGATTTGGGAGCCAGCTCTGGTTTCCTTGGGCTTGACAGCACAGGGAACGGGAATGGTGGATCGATTCCACAGCCCCTCAGCACCTTTGTTTGCTCTTTGTACTGCTGCACACGCTTTCCTGCCCCCACAGTGACTGAGCACTCATACGAGGAGGCACCAGCCGCTGCTCAACATGGCGCATGGCTGCAGCCTGACAAAGGCCCAGGATGGCTGCCCCTCTCTCGTGGAAACGACCACGTTACTCTGGATCACAGGACGTGTTCCTCTCCTGACAGGCAGGCTTGGCACAGCCCCTCAAGGCCGGCAGGTTGGGTGGTGGCTCTTCAGCTGGGTCTTGGCTTCACAGACCTGACCAGGCCCGGACCTGTGTCAGTGCAGCCCAGGAGCAGTTTCACAGGAAGCCTCTTCCCTGAGGAAAGGAAGGGAGCAGACACAAGGACAGGGAACCTGGTGCAGGATTCACATTCACAAGTGAGGCATCTCTTCATAAATCTCTGGAAAACAGCATCACTTCAGTATAAAACCAGGTGCCCACAGCCACACACAGACTGCCCCCAAGGCTGGGATCCTCCTGGTCTCTAATTCTCTGCATTTCAAGAGCCAAGTGTCAGCCCCAAATGCTGCCAATAAAACCCCTTGGTCTCTTTACTCTGATAAAACTGTCTAGGCAGTGTTGCCACAGAGCTTAACTAGTTCTTTGGGGATTCACAGTGCCTTAAACACCACTTTCCTGTGTCATCAGGTGCTTTTCCTACCTTCTAAGTCTCTTACAGTTAAGTTCAAAGTTAATTACGGCTGAGCTTTAACTCTGTTGTCCGGATAATCCTGCTGCTTCCACACACAGCTCAGGGAGGCGCCAGCAACTAAAAACCGGCTTTCCAGCCAGTGACCCAATTACCTGTGAGCATGACAGAGCTGGGCCTCGCTTTACATGTGTTGGTGGAGGCCATGCCAATAGTGGCCCACACTGTGCTCCTGCCTGAACTTCCTGTTTCGGATGGCGGAGCTGGCCCTCCTGGCGCTGTCCTGGTGGGAGGAAGAAACTCAGAGCTGGAAAAAAACCTAATGGTTTGAGATAGTGAGAGAGCTCCTAGGCTGTTGCAGTGCAATGTCAACCAGGTTGACCATAACTACCTTCACTCACAGTTTCACTCTGTACTGAGGTGCTCATGGGGTTGTCAAGTGAATGGCAGAGGTGGAAGGCCACCACCAGAGATCATTGGGTCCAAGCTCCCTACTTAAAGCAGGCTCAGCCAGAGTAGGCTGCTCAGGGCTGTGACCAGTTGGGTTTGGGATATCACCAAGGATGGAGACTCTACAGCCTTACTGGGCAACCCACTGCAGTGCTCAACCACCCTCCGCACAGTGTTGTCTTACGTTGAAATGGAATCTCCTGCACAGGGGCTGTTAGTCCCAAACCTAAGGAGTAACCCAAATAATTCGCAGAGGTGAATCCTGCAGAGAATAGGAGCTTCAAAAGCAGAACTTCCTAGGCAGAAATGTTGGTTGCCGTCCCATGCTGGCCCACTGTCTTGGTCCCATAGGCCAGGGGTACCACCTTGGGAGAGAAGAGCAGCAAGCAGAGAGGCTTGAGGACAAAATGTGCTGAAGTTGCTCTCTCTGCTCTGGCCCTTGGTGCCCTCATGTCCCCTCTTGTCCTTAGGAGTACTCTTCCAGCCTGGTACGAACAGTGTAGACTTTGTATCATAGCCCTGCCTTGCCGCGTTATCTGCAGTGGCCCGTGCCAAACTGCGTGGTGCTTTCACACACCGGGCAGCTTGCTGGGCTGTTTGTTAGTTAAAAAGGCAGCTCATGTGAGATTGCAACACACTATAAATAGTGCTGACCCTAAGAGACTTAGGAGTAGTGCAGTAAAATATCAGGTGTGTGCTGAGTTACACGTTAACCAGGCCCAAGCAGTGAAACGTGGCACATACTGTGCCCACAACACAGGGGCTCCTCAATTGCTAAAGCTCCAAACTGTCCCAGGAGGGATAGTTATCACTCCTGAGTAGTATGTGCTTGGGCTGAACAAAATGGCTAATGCTTCTTCCTGTAGGAAAGCAGGACAGAGGGTCACGGCAGGCCGCAGGCCTCTCCTGGGGCAGGGAGAGCACCATGACGCTCCTCTGTGAGAAGGACCTGCACATTCGCAATCACAGTGCCTGTGAAGAAAGGCCCCTGGTACTTTCTTCCCGGGCTTTCACAGAATCACAGAATGTTCAAGGTTGGAAGGGACCTCTAGAGATCCTCTAGTCCAACCCCCTGCTCCAGCAGGGACACCCAGAGCACAGGGCGGCATCCAGGTGGGTTTGGAAGATCTCCAGAGAAGGAGACTC
>JAUBOD010000433.1:3449630-3462191 GCA_032353885.1 Nothura maculosa | reverse complement strand
GCGCCTGCGCGGCGCCTGGCGGGGCTGTGTGCGCATGCGCGTGCGCGGCCGGCGCGCAGGGCGTGTGCGCCGCTCTGCGCAGGCGCGGAGGCGGCAGTTGCGCTGCCGTTGGTGGCGGCTGCGGCTCGAGGGGGAAGCGCCGCGCTGCCGGTGCCGGCCATGGCGCTGCCGCTGGGCGAGGTGGGCGGCGGGAGCCGCTTGCGGCGGCAGCTGGAGTCGGGCGGCTTCGCGGCGGGCGAGTACGTGAAGCAGCTGTCGCAGCAGTCGGACGGCGACCGCGACCTGCAGGAGCACCGGCAGCGCATCCAGGCGCTGAGCGAGGAGACGGCGCAGAGCCTCAAGCGCAACGTCTACCAGAACTACCGGCAGTTCATCGAGACGGCGCGCGAGATCAGCTACCTGGAGAGCGAGATGTACCAGCTGAGCCACATCCTCACCGAGCAGAAGGGCATCATGGAGGCCGTGACGCAGGCGCTGCTGCTGCAGGGCGACCGCGACGAGGCCGCGCTGGGCGCCCGCCGCGCCGCCGCCGCCGACCCCTTCCTGCCGCTCTCGGCCAAGGAGGCGGCGGCGAGCGAGGAGGGCGGCCAGCGTACGCTCACCACGCTCCTGGAGAAGGTGGAGGGCTGCGGCGACCTGCTGCCCGAGAGCCCCGGCAAGTACCTCGTGTACAACGGCGAGCTGCTCGAGTACGACGCCGACCACATGGCGCAGATCCAGCGCGTGCACGCCTTCCTCATGAACGACTGCCTGCTCGTGGCCACGGCGCTGCCCAGCCGGCGCGGCGCCTACCGCTACGACGCCCTCTACGCCCTCGACGGGCTCGCCGTGGTCAACGTGAAGGACAACCCCCCCATGAAGGACATGTTCAAGCTGCTCATGTTCCCCGAGAGCCGCATCTTCCAGGCCGAGAACGCCAAGATCAAGAAGGAGTGGCTGGAGGTGCTGGAGGAGACCAAGCGGAGCCGGGCGCTGAGCGAGAAGCGGCGCCTGGAGCAGGAGGCCCTGCCCCGGCCTGCGCCCCCCGAGCCCTCCAACCCCTTTGAGGAGGACGACGCGGAGGGTGCCGAGGAGCCACCCGCCGAGGAGGACACAGTCGACCTGTCCCTCGAGTGGATCCAGGAGCTTCCCGAGGACCTGGACGTGTGCATCGCGCAGCGGGACTTCGAGGGCGCCGTGGACCTCCTGGACAAGCTCAACGAGCACCTGGGCGGCGCGGCGGCGGCGAGCGCGGCAGTGGCGGAGCTGCGGGCGCGCGTGGACGAGCGCGTGCGGCAGCTCACGGACGTGCTGGTGTTCGAGCTGTCACCGGGCCGCTCGCTGCGGGGCGGCCCGCGCGCCACGCGCCGCGCCGTCTCGCAGCTCGTGCGCCTGGGCCAGTCGAGCAAGGCGTGCGAGCTGTTCCTGCGGAACCGCGCGGGCGCCGTGCGCACCGCCATCCGGCAGCTGCGCATCGAGGGCGCCACGCTGCTCTACATCCACAAGCTCTGCCACGTCTTCTTCACCAGCCTTCTGGAGACGGCCCGCGAGTTCGAGACCGACTTCGCCGGCGACAGCGGCTGCTACTCGGCCTTCGTGGTGTGGGCCCGCGCCTCCATGCGCATCTTCGTGGACGCCTTCAGCAAGCAGGTCTTCGACAGCAAGGAGAGCTTGTCCACCGCGGCCGAGTGCGTGAAGGTAGGAGCATGAGGGGCAGGATGCGGTAGGCAAAGGGGAGGACGGAGTGGGCAAGGGGCAGGACTTGACAGGCAAGGGGGATGCTTTGCAGCTGCCCCCTGTTTCTCACCCTGGCTCGGACTTTGAGCACAGTGCTTGAAAAAGCTTCCTGCACTGCGACTGAATGTCAGTGGTTTGGGTTTTTTTTCTTGCCAATTTAGTGAAGAAAGCATTCAGATTAAATGTCAGAGCAAATGAAAACCTGCCCTTATCACACAGGCAAAATGTGCTCAGTCTGAATTTGCTTTTGAATGGTAGGAGATTGGTAAATTTATGTCAGGTTTTTCAGAGGAATGAGCTTTGTAAATACCTGAACTCTTATTTCCTTATTTTTTAAAAAAGTGTTTTAAAAAGTCCTAGATTTTTCAGGGTGTGGTATCTCTCAACTGTTAATAGGAGGGAAAAAAAGATTCTCTAGTGTAGCCTGTAGTGCTCTTGACAGGCAAAGTTTGTCATTCAGTTGCTACTGCTTTACCTTTTTCGAGGTAGAAGAGATGTTTAAATGTAACTAGCCCTTCTCGTTTTTGACAATGATAAATGTGATGAACTTCTAAGTGCAAAGGGGCCCTGCAGACTGCTAACACACTTCACTTTTCCTTACGACCCAAGGTGGCTAAAGAGCACTGCAAGCAGCTCAGCGAGATTGGGCTGGATCTCACCTTCGTCCTTCATGCCCTCCTGGTGAAGGACATCAAAGGCGCCTTGCAGAGCTATAAGGACATCATCATTGAGGCCACCAAGCATCGCAACTCGGAGGAGATGTGGAGGAGGATGAACCTGATGACTCCGGAGGCTCTGGGGAAACTGCGAGAGGAGATGAGGGGCTGCGGGGTCGGCAACTTTGACCAGTACACGGGGGATGACTGCTGGGTCAACCTCAGCTATACGGTGGTGGCTTTCACTAAGCAGACTATGGCTTTCCTGGAGGAAGCACTGAAGCTTTACTTTCCAGAGCTGCACATGGTTCTTCTGGAGAGCCTCGTGGAAATCATCCTTGTGGCTGTGCAGCACGTTGACTACAGTTTGCGCTGCGAACAGGACCCCGAGAAGAAGGCATTCATCCGGCAGAATGCGTCCTTCCTGTATGAAACTGTCCTTCCTGTGGTGGAAAAACGGTTTGAGGAAGGGGTTGGAAAGCCAGCCAAGCAGCTGCAGGATCTGAGAAATGCTTCCAGGCTGATGCGTGTGAATCCAGAAAGTACCACCTCTGTAGTGTAAAGTGAGCTCGCTGGTCACATGCATGGAGTGAACGTGCTTGCAGAAAATGCTGTACATTAAAAATATGGACCGAATGTTTTCTGAATCCCCAAAAAACACAGAAGTCTTAACTGCAGCCTTCCTGAAGCTGAGGACTTAGAGTCAAAGCCTGCAGTGATGAAAACTCTTTTCTGGATTGAAGTCACGTGCCCTTGCACCTAAATAACGTGCCCTTCAAGAGAGGCTTGGTAGTATTTGTGACTTGGGAAATTAATTTACAGTATTTGGCCAAATGTTTATGAAAGTCTTAAATATATGAACACCATCTAGCAGGAAAAGATCCCTTGTAATCCCATCACTGTATGGACCCTTGTTTAAGGCAGTGTCCTTGCTGGAGCTCTCGCAGGGTGAGGTGTTCAGAGAGGCCTCTCCTGCATCCAGATGTGACTCAGCGCTGCGAGGAGCCACATGGATTTGCACAGTCTGCCTTGCTCCATAGCAATGCAGGCTCTGTAGTTGCTGACATGCAAACCTCGTGGCTCACTTCAAGACAGATCTAAATTAAAACTCCTATTTGAGTAAGTGTATTTGTTTAGATGAAGGGGCTGCTTGTTCTCCTCAACAAGCAGACCTATGGGCCTAAGTTGCACCTCTCTGAAGACAAAATTTTACTGCTCTCCGAGAAGCTACCATTGTTTTTCCCCTTCTCCTTTGCATTCTACTTCCTTATTTTCTCACAGAATTCATTGGGATCAAGTCTATTAGGTGTAGCATGCTCTCTTGCTCAAGGCACTGTCAAAAATGTGTTAGGGGCTGTTACCTGCTAGCAGAAACTCCAGTTAAGAGGCGTAAATGCTCCTGGATAGTGCAAGGCAGGGAGGGGGTTTCCATCAAGGTACTGTTTTTGTCTGGAAAAAAACAGCATTCTGGTTCTGTTGTAGAGAAGCAGCACAGGAGAGAGACTCTGGAAGGAGCACTCCTCAGAGGGGACACCCTCTTGAAAATACACACTCCAACTGTGCTGGAAGTGTCTGTGTGTTATGCCCTCTAGCACAGCAGTAACTGAGAAGAGCTGTCCTTAGAGACAGCACGAGGACTGTGTTTGGTTGAAATGCATCTATGTTGAGAGTTCTCCAAGCTAAAATAACGATGTTCTCGCATCAAGGGGGCCTTAGCCCCGTCACTTGGACGTTACAGCTGGATGATTCCAGATCTGCTTTGTGGCTTGAGTGCCACACGAGGGACATGTCTGTTGGCTTGGGTGGATGGTGACAGCTGTCTCAGTCAGTATGTGTCTCTGCAAATCAAACAAGCCAGGTCCTATAAGGAACTGTCTAGAGAAGGCTATGAGCATCATCCTCCTAGCTGCCTTGGTACAGACCTTCTTACTTGTGAGAAAATGATGCAACAATTCATAACGTTGTATTAGGCACTTAAGTGATTGTAGCTGGAATAACTGAGTATCCAGATCCTCTTAACTCTTCAAATGAGAGGCTTTGCAGTTTATGTCTTGATAGTGAGGGCCTCATGGCTGCATGCACAAGCAGAAGATAAAACCAGGAAAGCATCCTAGGTAGTTGCCCATACGGGGGCCTCTTCATATTTCAGTCTTTTCACACTGGCAGTTGGACATATTCATTTTCAGCTTAATGGCTAGTTTTATCCTCTTGGTCTTTGGTTGCCTTTTGAGCTGCCAGGTTTTACAAAGCAGCCTAATGCGTCTGCTCAGGCGCCCTACAGTGTCCGGGCATTTTGCTAGCAGATCACAGAAGATAAATGGGCAAGGTGGTTCTAGCGGGTAACTCAGTGCTCTGAGCTAAAGGTGATTAAGAAACACTGGAATGGCTATGACTTTTATATTAAATTACAGTGAAGGTGAGAGTTAGGACTTGTGTAATCCTTACTTCTGAGAGAGAGACACCTGGGTGTTATTTCACTGTCGAATTATCTTTGACCTTAATGGAGTATGCTGGAGTAAGATATTCTGTCTCACTTGTTTTGAGCAGGCAAATGCAGCCACCAGGCCTTACCTAAAAAGAAATCTTTTCAATTGGATTGTAGGTGAATGTTCACTATGATAATGGATAATCTGGGGAGAGGAAAAGAGTAGGCTTTTTTTTCTCTGAAGAAAAATATATGTTATTTTTTGCTTTACAGGAAAGGAAAGCATCTTGTGAGCACAGATCAGAGACGAGCCTTGCATCTTTCTTTTTCTTCTCTGTGCTAGAGAAGGGTAACCTGTGGAACTACTTTACAAGGCTCTGGTTCGTGTTATATTTGGGGATTTTGTGTAAGAAGCTGAATTATGAATTTCTGATTCCCAGCACTGGCATATGGTTGAATAGGAGGAGAGCTTTGCCCAGGCTTTCATCTTACTCTCATCCGTGGCTGAAATGTAGAATATAATTCTGCCGTGCACTGCATTCCACCTTTGTCATCACCCCCTTCAGTCTGTTTGTGTCTCCTCCCGCCTCGCCTCCAAGGTGGAGCAACCGGCTTACATGGAGGTTGATTTCAATGGATCGTGAACCTGGTGTCTCTCTTGGGTGATGAAGTTGTGTTTACGTGGCTGGCACAGGCCCCAACAGTGTCTGAATTTTATAAACTACTGTAGGGAGCATTCATATTTTGTTACTTGTGTATCTATTTAAATCATAATTGAAGGAAAACAGTGATTTAAGGAAAATGGTGTGTAATTAAATTCAACACACATTGTTAACTGTTATCAAATAAAGTCATCATTATCATATGCTGAAAGTTAATTTTTAATAAATTTCAGATTTGCAGACAGCAATGTGGAATGGCACTTCTCTTTTCCTGGGCTGTAACCTACGGAGATTGTTCAGGCTGGGGTTTATGGGAACTACTGAATAATAAGTTAACAGTTTTGCCGAATTGAGGAAGTGCTAGTTGTATTTTTGCTAGCATATTTTCTTTGAGAGAATCACATAGAAAAGCTGTTTCCCTTTAGCTGCTGTGACAAAATTGTAAAAGGTAAAATTAAGATTTTTTTTAAGTTAGATGAACTTATGTATCAGAATTTAATGCAATAATTTTTCTCAATGGCAAGAAACATGTATTAAAAATTTTGAGCATACCACTTGTTAATGGAGTATTTCTGTTTTTATTACATCATGGCAGAATGAGGCTGTTGGTTGCCTGCCTTGAGGTTTAGTGTGTCCATTTATGAATTTCCAGTAATATCAAGGATCTTCAGGTCAGTGACCCTTTGTGAGGGAGATGAAGGGACAGAAAAGTGATAAAACTCCAATAATGAACTCAATGCATTCGTACAAGGTGGGGGTATGGATTAAGTGGAGTTTAAAGCAACTGTCCTGCGCTTTTGTAGTGCCCTGTGGGATACAGATGATGCCCTGAGTAATTTGGAAGATTGGGGTAACATCTCCCAACTTGTGTCTTTGCTTACTAGTGCTTTTCTTCTGTTTTGGGGTTTTTTTTTTCAGTTTTTTGCACTTTAATCTCTTCATGTTTTCTTCTACCCCTATGTCTCTGCACCGTTAGCAGGAACCTTGTGCACGATCTCAGCTTCTCGGCCTTCTTCTTTGTGTAGAGGTACCAAGACCTGACCTGTGTTCTGACCCCTCCTGTACGGAAGTGTCTCGCTGGAATACAGATCCCTGCAGATGTGGAAAGCTGCTTGGCGAAGCTTCAGCTCTCTGGTGAAAGCCACCTCTTCACAGCTAAATGGAAGCCATTTGGCTTAATGGCTGCTAATAGTCAGCCCTGTGTCTCGTCTTCTGCTCCCCTTACTTCAGTATTAGACTGAAGTTCCCCATGAGAGGGCAGCCAGTCTCACCCGCATAGTGCAGCTTTGCCCTCTAGCACAGTATGCAGGAGGCCACTACCACCAGTCTCCAAAACTACGTGTCTACTTCTGACATCCCCTTTGCTGCATAGCTACTATGTTGTAATTGGGTATTTTTGTTACTAAAAATGTTGCTCATCTGCAGTTCACGAGCGTTTATCTTTTTCCTAAAGAAAGCCAAATCCAGAATCTGGCCTATCCAAAACAGGATGAGCTGTGTCAGTACAGCTGCATCCATTTCCCCTAGAGGTTCAACTGTGCTGATATATATTGATAGTTGCATATCCTATGGGAGTATAGATGTATATACTATAGAGATACTATATTGCTATGTATAAAATATGTAGCATACTATATCTCACAGACTATATATGCTATACATATATAGTGAATACCTATATATAGTATATGTAGTATTAAGAGAAGAGATTTATCCTGTATGTAATTACAAAGTTCCCTAACTAAAGCAATAAGTCAGGATATGCTGGGGTTTTCAGGGCACAGGGAATTTTTTTGCCTATGTAGTTAACTTTGGTAGGGCAGCTTGAACATGCCCGTACCCTATAGCAAAATGTTCAACTGTGAAACTGTAGTCTGGACTAAATTCTATACTACACATAGGTTTGGTTTGATGCAGCAGAGAGAAGGCTGGCCGTGGAAGAGCAGTTCCCAGGAGTTAGCGGGACCGTTGAGGAAGTTTTTGGTCACTTCCCACGACTCCCGAGTTACTTATCCTGTTCCCCCCACCAGGCAGAAGGCCGGACCCAGTGCTGCGGCTGCTCGATGAGAGCTGTGGTGACAGGAGGCCACCAGCGGAGGTCCCACTAGAGCCCTGCTTGGCTGAGCGCTACCGCAGCCCCGCCCAACCAGCACCGGCTCTGTGCTGTGCAGGAAGGAAAGCCAAGAGTGACAGGAGCCCGGCTCAGTGGCATGGTCTGAGATTTCCCAAAACAGAACTTGGCCCTGCAGCTGCTGGGAGGCTGCTTTGGATGTGCTCACACATTGAGTGTTGTTACGGAAGGCTCTGCCTTAGGAAGCAGAACAAGGAGCAGAATGTGTTGAACTGAAGTTTGCGACAATTTGGGAAGTCCTTGAAGATGCTCGGATTAATGATGGTTTCTGATTGCTAAAAAGAAAACCATGCAGCTGTTTGGGTCTTGGCTAACCAAGAACAGAACAATCCAGAGAGAATAAACTGAATCCTTCCTGACATGAGGATTGCCAACCTGGACACTTGCAAAGCTGGGCCAAGTTGAGACCAGCACTTCACAGGCGGCTGCCAGCCTGGCTCCAAGGAGAAACCTCAACTCCAGCATCTGTGAGCTTTAAGTCCCTGGGCTTTGAGTCATTCCTACTGCTTCTAAAATCACAATTGATAGACAATTGTCTTTGCCAAACATTTTTACCTGTGGAGACTTATTTTTATTTTTTATTAGTGCCTTAGAGCACCTTTGCAGTCTAGGGTCTCTTCCTGTTACACTGCTTTCCAGTTGCCTGAACTCAATTTTCACAATAGGAAGCAGCCTGGCTCCCTGCCCAACTCCTGCAGGATGAGGTTGTCAGAAGAGCACTTGAAATTCTCCAGAGAATCCTTCCTTCCTCAGGATTCAGGGACTTTTTCCTCTCGAAATGTGGCTCTCTGATAAGCAGCTTCTGTTCCCCTAACAATTGGCAGGCTCGTTTGTTTTCCCTCTCAGCGAGGCAGCTTCTCCAGCAGAGGCGCCAAACCGGCGCTGAGGGCGCGTTGGGCTGCAGCCTGCGTGTGTCTCTTGTGCGATGAGGGCCGTAGATCGCAGCTTCCCAGCGGCAGCAGCGACGCTCTGCTGCGACATTGTGGTTTCCCCTGCCTGGGTGCAGCCTGTGGCTCACACATGCGGGATGTGAGAGATGCACTCCTGAAAATTAAGATGGCTTAAGGAGAAGTGCACAGGTTGGGGATCAGCTGCCTCCTTTGGGATGAGGTTTCATTCATGAGGACACTGAAGCGGACGGACCCCCAGGGCAGCAGTCACGAACTTCCCCCCATGGCTCCATCATCTCCTTGGGCTCATCCCCAGCATTGGCTCCCTCCCCGCAGGGGTTAGGACTCGGCTTGTTTGCTCGGACACAAGTGATTTATGTGAGTAGGCAGAAGGCCCCTATACTGCCTGGCATCTTCCTGCGGAGCAGCCCTGCTCCTGGTGAGCCTGTAATCAGGGAGCATTTTTTGTTTTCACCTAAAGTTTATTACCATTTAAATAGCCTTCCAGCCTGCCGCGTCCTGGGGGGTTTCTGGCTCTGTTGCTTCACAGCCTGCGAAATTAATCCCCTGTAAGATCTTGTCCTCACAGGAAAATAACACTGATTTAACTGAACTGGTTTAGAAACTCTTTTAATCAACCCCTCACAAGAGCTTTTGTGGGATGCTGGTTTTGAAAACTGGAGCACTTTCTACAGACTCAGTTTATGGTACAATATGCTTAGACAGGAAAGTGTTGATTCACAACCAAAATTACAGTGCAAAACTCTGCTGTCTGGGGCAAAGCTTTTAACTAGCCCAGGGTAATTCCAGATTTACCTCAGCGAGTGTTTTTAGGTCTTGAAGATTTAAGGGCCAGACAGCAAATGCCTTTAACCAGGAAGCAATTAATTGCCCACATTTCCTCCCTGCAGTGAGTGCAGCACTCGCCCAGGTAACATTCCCGGTGAGGCTCCTGCCTGTTTGAGTGCTATTTGTGTTACTGGGCATCTCTGCTGATTAGTGCCTGTTGGATGGCAGGCCAGCTTGCTGCAGGGAGCGCACATGAAAGTTTCCATCAGGAAAGGTGATCTAAAGTTAGCTTCGCAAACGCTTCATTTTTCTACTTCACTCTGTGCTTTATTTAATTATTCATTCCCAGGGACAGCTCCCAAATCCATGCTCTGAAGGAAGGCAGGACCAGGTCCGTGAAAGTTATTCCAGTGCTTCTGAGGTCAAGCGTGCTGGCCTGGGCTGTTCCAGAGCACCCCGGTGCTTTTTCATGACATGTCCAAAGTAAGAAATACCTTGTTTGTGCCTTTTGCAAAGGTTGCTGTGGGGTACCAAGTAGCAGGGTCACCAGGTCCGCGATCATTTGGGTTTTTCATATGAGATGCCATGAATATGTCCACTGGCAGTAGTGCTGACGAGAGCAACTGCCAATGCAAAGAGAGCGGTTATGGTTGAAATTACTCTGCTTTCTCATCAACTCTGATGCTTGCGCACATTGGTCCAGTGGGAAGCAAGAGGAGCAGCAACATGAGGCCGAAGAGGCACCAGCCCATGAGCAGGTCTAAGGCGGCCGCCGCCATCTTGATCCATGCCTTGATTCGGCTCCGGTGCTCAGCAGGCCTCTCCCCTTGTGTTTTACCAGAGTCTCTAGGCCTCAACAAGTGCACTGCCATCCTTGAAGCTGGTTGCCACAGGATCGCGGGCCGTGCTCCGTGTCGCTTCCAGAGGAACAGCCGGAGGGGCCCGTGGCACATGTCTTACAAACCCCAGTGCAGCCCTTTGCCAGCCCCTCCACTGCACATTGAGGTCAGGGACGATTCCACCCCTGCCAACGGTGACATCAGCCCTGCTCCCTTTGTCGAATACAAGCTGCATGTCCTGTAAATGAAGAACTCGCTCATCATGCTGCTGGCGTTACAATTTATTAGGAGAAACCCTCCTTTCTCCACACTGGACCTGCAGCTCTTCGTGTTTGACTGCTATAATTGTATTTCCAAAGTTATAAATAACACATTAGCCTGGCTTATGTGCTCATGCAAGTCGAGTTATAAACTGGCAGATGAATGAAATTAACTGCCTCCAGATTCGCATTCCTGTCACTTATTCAATTATTTGATCAGCGTAATTGCTCAGAGCAAAAGTTAATTGGAAAATGACATGCATTTATTCTCTCTATAGAGGAGGAGAGGCTTATCGGGTGTTTTACTGCAGACAGTTTCATTACTTGCCGTATTCTGGAGGAAACTAGTAGGTTTTTAACAGGGCCAGGCCTGAACACACAAAACTGCTCCCTAGCCAGGTCCTTTCCCAGCCTGAAAGCAGCCTCGGTGTTTTGCCAGGAAGGCTTGGAGCACAGGTATGCTCAGTGCATACCAGCGCCTTGGCCCTTGGCTATGGGAGCTGTAAGCCACCCTCACCTCCAGGAGTCATGAACACCCAATGCGTTCCTGCTTCTGTAAATGTATATATGTTCCTGCAGGTGCTGCAGTTGTCCGTGTTTGCTTCTGTGCCTTGGAGCTGTTAAGGAGAATGGAAATGACTGAGAGATGCAAATCCTAAACCAGTCCATATTTTCACTCGTAGCTCCAGCACTGTTTGAGGTTGGACTATTTAAGTTGTTAAGAAAGAGGGAAGCAGGCTGTTTTGGAGGTTGGGGAGCGGGGAGGTATCTCATCTGTCAACGCTGACAGTTTGCGAGCTATTGTCTGCGGCCCCGGAGGGGATCTATGGGTTATCTGCAGAGGAAAAGGAGCTAAGAAAATCAACCCGCTTGTCCCCTTGGATAAATTTACACCAGAAGGTCTGCACCGCTGCTGGAAAATGCTTCTTGTCGGGGTCTGCAAATTCAAACAGACTAAAAACTAACACTCTATGCAACAAAATATTTTTCCCTTAACCTTGTGCCAGAACACTGTTAGGGAAGGGAGGGCTGACCAGGCAACTTCTGCCTGTCTACCCAGCCCAGGGACATGACCTGCCGCCTCCTGCTCCTGCTGCTCACGCGCAGCTCAAGCACCAGGTTTGGTCTGTGTGGAAAAACTCCAGAAATGGTGCAGAGGTGATGTCGATGTCAAGGCTAAGAACCGTGCTGTGCTCTGACCTGCTGTATCCTAGCTGTGCTGTGGTCCCAGTGCTGCGTGCTGCAGAGCAGCTCTGGGGAGCACACGGGCTGCGTGTAGGCACCAGGACTGCCTATAGGTGAGGAAGGGTGATTAACCATGTAAGTAATTCTTGAAGTTCATCTGAAAGGAAATAAAGAGGTGAGTGCAGCACAGTCTAAGTTAGGTCCATCATTCTGTAAGGATGCCTAAGTTTGCTGTGTTGCTTAATGGGATATGCTGCATCCAGCAGAGACCAGGGAAATGGCTTAGGGGGTGCCAGGTGAAGCCAGAGTTGCTGTCAGTCCTGGTCCTGCCAAGGCTCAGTGCTGGGGACAGGAACCCCTAATGTGAGTAAATGCAGCAGCAGCAGCTACATCTTACCAGCTACAGCCTGTGAGGCCTTGTCGCTACCAGGTCTCTCCTTGTGCACGGCAATGGGAGTTTCTGCTCAATTTTAGCACTGCAAATATTGGGACCTGGGCGCTTGCAGTACACTGGGACCTTCTTCCTGCTGACTATAAAACAATCGCCTTTCTGTGGCTGGAAAATTTACAAAATCTATGACCAAGAATGATTCTTCTCTATTTCAGATGGTGCCTGCCCATTTTCTTGTGCTGCGTGGGCTCAGGATGGCCGCTATTTGCAGGGTGCCCAGTCACCCCACACACCTGAGGCTGTAACCCGCATCTGCTGCCCCTCCCTGGCTGTATTCCACATGCTCAGGTGGGCTCTCCTTGCAGGAACGTCATCCTTCTCCTTACACAGGCACAGAACATCTGGCGTATCTGAATAAGGGAAACACTACTTTACATGTCTTGACAGTTTTAAGTTTTTTTCTCATTATCTTTGAGAAGTTTATTTGAGATGTTTTCTCCTGTGGCTTTCACAAAAATATACACAGTCCAATAGTTTAAGGAATTCATATTTTTAATGAAAATTATTCCACTGCAAACTGCCATGCAGAACAAGCTGGAAATACTTAGCTTGAAAAA
>JAUBOD010000433.1:3437927-3449530 GCA_032353885.1 Nothura maculosa | reverse complement strand
CCAAAGAGAGACCAGGGCCTGTGTGGCAGAGGCTTCCTGTCATCTTCTGGCCATGCTGTGTCAGGAAGAAAGGGCTGAAGATATAGGCTAACCCTGGCTCTCCCGTGGTGAGTCAGAGTCAGCTTCTTAGTCTTGTGGACCTTAAGTCAGAAGGGAAGGCTGCTCTTGGTCTTGTGGCTTAATGTAAGGACTGTGAGTCAGAAGAGTTTATTTATGGAAAAAAAAAATCCTTTCATTTATTAGATGATGTCTCTAACGAGGCTAAGCAAGTTGCCACTAGAAAATTCCAGCTGTTGGCATTTCAAAGCTGGGGGGCTGTGGGGAAGGGGCCCATTGGCTATTTGATCACTTCTAAAACAACATTAAATTTATCCACACTCAGTTATGCTGAAGCAAAAAGGACGAGCACTCAGGTAAACATGAGCAAAGCCCTGACTGGGGCTTCAGGGCAGCTAAGCTCCGGATGACCTAAGTGGGAATGTTGATTAAAGACCTCGTGCCGTGACCCGTAGCAATTCAGGCAGGTTCCTCCTGCCGCCTCGTAAGGCTTGAGTTAACCTGGAAAGCAAGATACAGCCACAGTGAGTTTATCAGCACTGAGCAGCGTGTTTATAGGCAGATAACCTGGGAGTACCTCCCCATTTAGCTTTGGATTCTCAAGGGGGATTCAAGAGGTTGTGTGTGTGCTGCTGAGAGATATTAAAGTAATTCAGGAAAAAAATGAAAAACCAACTCAGCTTTGGAACAATCCTTTGGAAATCAGTCATTCATTGCTTATAGTTAATGATCAGTTTGTGGGTTAATAGCCAAATGTGAAGTTAAGGGTGATTAAAGCTCTAAAATAATAATAATAATAATTGTTGAGTGACGGTAGTCAAGGAAATGTTCTAGTATTGTTGATGGTTCCCGCTCTGTGCAAGCTCCCACGGAGCCCGACGAGGGATATTTTAACTTGTCGAGGCAATAGCACCATAGCAACAAACCTGTAAGGAGCCTGTCAGTTCGGCGCACAGAATCTGCTCCACAAAGCAGGACTTTGATCTTCAGGTGTGTTTAGAGCTGCTATTGTTCTTATGAGCATAGTGAAAAGGCAAAAATAGGTCTCTTGTTTAAGCAGGTCTGTTTATTATTGCCACTTAGCTTCTGAAGGACAAGCTGTGCTGAAGCAGTAGCTCTTTCCAAGCAGAGCCCTGGTCGGAGGAGGAGGTGGGATGTCAGCAGAGGACCTCGGGTGCTTGCATTGACAGTGAAGCAAGAAAAACAGGGTTTGCAGAATCTCCTGTCATCAGTGTATCAGCACCCTCCGCCCAGCCCGTATTTCTATTTGTTTATCTTCAATTAATGTTTGCCCACATTACTGACCAAAAAATTTTTAATTATTATTTGAACTACGCAAGCTAGTACAGCAAAGGTAAATATATAGGGCTTCTCTTTTCTGCTTCACACCACAGTAAGAAGATTGTTAGCTAAGCTTTGACTGGGTAATGTATAACACAAGTAGCTGCTGCCAAAGAAGGAGAAATTCAGACAGATTTTGAGGGCACAAGTTGAATCCAGAAATGCAGCAGCCAAGGAAAAAGCCAAGGAAAAATGCAACCTGAATGGAGATTGTTAAAGTGACAATGAGCAGGTGAAATTCAGGGAAAACCCACTGCTGCCTCCAAACACTCAGCTAGGTGAGGCAAGTGCTACTTGCTGTTCCTGATCCATCTGATAAAGTGCAATGTGGAATCCAGAGCAGACAGCATCTGAAAGGATCTGGCTGTCTGTCTGCAGGCTCTCGGCTATATCCCATGGCTGATTTCTTGGAAGTGGCTTGGCAGTCCTTGGATTGCTTTCCGAAAGTCAAGCTGGAGGAGAAGCTGTCAGGAAACCCCAGCACGTGCCTCCTACCTGGGGACAGGACCGTGCTGGTGCCCTTGCTGCAGTGCTGCTGCTCGTACAGCCCCCGTGCCGAGGCTGAGCACAGGCTCCACACTGGCCTCTCCTGCTCCTATGGTTTTCCCTGTGCATCCTCCAGCCCGGAGTGCCCCTAGCTGCTTTCCAAGGTTTCCTCTCCTCACCACATTCGCAGGTACCCTCACCTTCCCTCCGCACTTGTTATTTTGCCCCCTTCTATCATCCTGAGGCATGTGCAAAAGCAACTGCAGCCTAAGCGTGCAGCCAGCTCTGTATTAACCGAGAGCTATGATAACCTGAGGCAGGAAAAAAGAGCTCTCTGTATAGTCAGTACTTTGGGCTGGGCAGTGATATTTCATCCTTCAGGCTTTCTTCTTAATTGTTGCTCTGGACATTTTTCTTTTATCAGATGGGGAATGACACTTAAGACCTAACTAATTTGGGCCTCTTGTCAATGGTTCTTTGTTTTATTTTAGCTTTTTTTATTTTTTTCCCTGAATCTATAATCCTTTCTTTGTTCCCTTTGGTGAGCTGGCTGCTGGGACCATTATATTCTGGTGAGGCCAGCCTGTCTTAAACCAGGACATATTATTAGAGTTATTAGGAGCCGCATCTGCTGCGCTGGCAGCCATGCCCAGCAGCCAGCACTCACCGTGCTGGGCACTGTACGAAAACCAGTGGTGCCCTGAGCAGTGTGGTGCCCCGTGTGCCCGATGCAGGGAGCACTGTGCCCAATGCACAGGGTGATGTGTCCAATACAGGGAGCACTGAGCCCAATGCACAGGGTGCTGTGCTCAATGCACAGGGCGCTGAGCCCGGTTGCTGCAGCCATGCCAAGGGGGACAGTGTGTCTGAGCGCAGGGAGAAGCCTCTGCGTGGATTTCACAAGACTCTGTGGATTGCATCAACCAAACCTGCTCTGGACTGAGTGGAGACAAAAGAGGCCAGCCCCCAGGTGCTAAAGCACCTTACAAAGGCAGATTAAACACCTCGGGCTTTTTCCTCCCAGGTACTTTGTTGGCCTTAATCGCACGCTCCTGTCTATGCTAGCATAGGCTAGCAGTGGTGTATGAATAAACAAAGCAGAGGCAGGGCACACGGCCAAGCCCTTGCCCATGCTAATGCTTTGTGTTGTCCTTGCACCATTTTGTCCCAGACCAATTAATATTCTTGCAGACGGTGCCCAGGCATGTTTGGGAGCGGGTGCAGGTCATGCCCAACAGTGTCCTTGACCGTGAATGTACAGAATTG
The DNA here is from genome assembly GCA_032353885.1 of Nothura maculosa. Classification (NCBI taxonomy): domain Eukaryota; kingdom Metazoa; phylum Chordata; class Aves; order Tinamiformes; family Tinamidae; genus Nothura; species Nothura maculosa. The sequence goes on along the minus strand of JAUBOD010000433.1, from coordinate 3,446,380 downwards.
GCAGTCTTAAACTGAGGTTTCATCCAAGAATTTTGTGTTAAAATGCCCTTTTAAATCTACAATTACATTTCATAATTTTGATAAGCAGCATTGATATGTTGATATCTTAAAAAAAAAAAAAAAAAGAAGTCGTGCTTGGAGCTTTTCTCTGGGATTCCTGCAGGTTTCCCACAGCTCATCTCTGTGAGCCGGGCCCTGTGCAGGTCTGCAGCGAAGAGCAGGGCCCAGGGCATCTGCGCGGCCTGGAGGGGCAGCAAGGGCTGAGCCTGCGGCCAGGCCTGCGCGGATGACTTGGCGCGGTGGGGACATCAGCGCCACTGTGGGCTCCGGAGCGCTGCCAACCGGGACGCAACCGGGGCCCCTTACGAGCACAGCGTAGAGCAAGCGACAAGGTTGCACCCTGCCAAGGAGCTGGGAGCTGCTTACGGCCTTTCTCTAATCATCCTTATCCTTGCTGGCGCTTCTCTGCGCTGCCTCTGGAAGGAAAGATGGTTTTCTTCCATTATCAGCAAAGTCTAGAAGCCAAAACAAAAAAGAAAAACCCATCCTACCAGTACCTACAAAAAACCCATCCAAGAAATCTGGGGCTCATCCGCGGTTCTGTTAATTAGTCTTAATGAGGACAATAAAACCAAAAAGTGAAGCAAGAGCAGAGGGCAGTAAGTGGGACAGTCTGCTTTGCAAAGGAGATGGAGTTCTGGGAAATCAGGAGCGTTGCCTTGCAGAAACCCCCAGACTTCTTCTGCCTTGTGCCTCTCCCCTGAGCCCTGTTTTGCCCCAAGCCGAATGCGATGGGGTGATTATCACAGCGGTGCTCTGTGCTGCTCTAACAGGGTGCACTGTCCTCAAGGTGACAGTGTTGGTGCTGCTGGTGTGGTGAGGTGAAACCAAGGGAAGCAAACAACCAACCAGCCCTTGGGCAGAGCTCCTTGGGAGATTTTGCCTGTGCATTTTCAAGGATAAATTTCCCAGGATAACAGAAACATTTAAAAATGCATGCACACAGTCCAGCCCAAATCTTTGGGACTTTTTCCTCCTCTTTCTATTCTTGAGCAAATACTTTGCTGCCTCTTTCCCGGCTCTGTTGCTGCTGACGCAGGCTGGTGATGGGCAGTGTGTGCCTGGGGTGCCCGTGCGGGTCCCGTGCTACTTTGCCGAGTGTCCCTGCTGGGGTCTCAATCTGCTTGGGGCCGAAAGCCCCCGAGGCCTCGCTTGGCTTATCACACACACACAGCTGGCGACCTATTAATCTCCCGATACCTTCACTTCAGCGGGGAAGCTCTAGTGCATTTTAATGGCTTGCATTTATGCTTAACAGAGCCTGCTGTTCCAAGCTCCTAGATTACTGCTCTGTGAACCCCCCTCTCCCTAGCTCTTGAGCGGGGGGCTGCATTTTATTTACTCGTCTCTCCGGCTTTGACGCTCTCTTTCAGAGGTGCGGAGAGCGGTAAGCGGTGAGAGAGGTGGGTTTGAAGTCAATGCTGTATTATTCTCCACTAACAATGCTTTGCCCTTGCTGCACATCTTTAGTGCGAGGACCTCGAGACCTGCAGGAAACATCTTTCAGACGCTGATGGGCTGGAGCTAAGTTTATGCTGCAGGTTTTCCTGCGCGGCTGCGCTTCCAGGCGCGTGAACTCTGCTTGCTCCCTTCCTCCCGGGCTCGCAGAGGGCACCAGTCTGACAAAGTTATCCAGCCAGGGAGCCCTCTGGATTTCAGAAAAATGCTTTAAACCAGGCCGGTGAAAACACAGTTGTGTCAATATAAGCATGCCTTTTTCCTGGAAGGGTTTTCTTTCAGGAGCTCTGCTGGTACTAGTGTCCTGGCAGCTCTCTCCCTCCAAGTCCATCTAAATTGTAAAGCAAAAAGGCTTGTGAGCAGGAAAGCTGGGACCAGAATGGTGATTTCCTGATCCTGCCCTTGTACTCTAGCCAGGCGACACACTGGCTGCTACCAAAATAGCTAGCAAAGGGCTCTCAGGTAGGGACAGGGCGCTTGAAAGGAAGACAATAACTTACATTGTGGCTTCTACCTCTGATTAAGTGCATCTATTACGCCTGAAAAGTTCTGGACTGGGAACTGACGGCATTTGTTCCTCCCTGGAAAAAGAAGAGAAACATCCCAACCCCAAAAAGCATCCTTTAAGCTGCTGTCCCCAAGCACATTTGCAGTCAGGTAAAGCACAGCGTGTTCAGAAACACCCGCTCTCCTCCCGCTGTGCCAGCCAGGCCAGGCAGTGAGGCTGGGACTCGAGAATCAGTGTGGAACCTGGTCTGGCCACTGGCCTGGGCCCTTCCACTTGGAAAAACCTGAAACAGCAGCACAGGTTTGCATGGAAGAGTCTGCTGGCCTGTTTGCTCCAAGCAGATGATCCTCCCCCTGACCCCAAGTGAGTTGTGGCCTTTTCTTTCCTGCCTTTGTTTCACAGTGCAGCAGAGGAGCAGCGGAGGCTCCTCACGCTCTGCCCAGCTGCCCTGGGCTGCCCAGAGCAGCTGCTCTGCGATGCCCCTCTGCCTTGCAGCTATCAGTGGAGCCCAGCCCACTCGCCTGCAATAAAACCAACACTTCTGCTGGGTCAGTCCGGGGCTAAATCCCCACCAAGATCAGAGCAACTGCTTGCGGAAAAGATTTTAAAAACTGGTAAGGGAAAGGGATTTTCAGCAGCAGCCAAGGGACTCTTCTGCATGCAAAACCAAGATCTTTTTGAGTTTAATAGTACTCAGCAAGAAATGTATGGGCCAAATGGAAGCACATCATCACAGATCCGTGAGTTGGAGCTACTCGGTGTAGAGGTCAGCACAGAAGGCTCCTTGAAGAGCAGATAGGACTTCCTGACCCCTCACCTCACAGCACTTTCACTGAAGTCCCCCTGGTTAGAAGCTGCACTTGCACCTCCATGAGACTTGCGATGATGCAAGAACATCTGTGAACCATAGTCCATCCTGTGAACCACGTCCACCTCGAGGTGCCCCAGGAACTATCCCATAGGATGGCAGGGAGCCAGTGAAGATATCCAGAGTATCAATCTCTGTTTCCACGATTGGCCATTGCAGCATGGTCTGGGCTTATCTTATAAAGTACTGTAAGATATCATGAAGCTGCTTTGTGTGTTGGTTCTTGATGTGCATGGATAATCTATAGTTAACATGTATAGGAAACCCATACAATTCACTCCCTCATGTTCTCCTCTCTCTCTTCCTATGGCAAAGTTTCCATAGTTCTTGACCAAAGAAAAAAGTATTCTGCTGCAACTTGTCTCCTCCTGTCCTGTTTATTCCTCGCTGTCTCTCTCTGCCCTCCCTCTGCCTCACCAAGCTGCCCTTGGGCTGCCTCTTCTCATTGCTCCGGACAGTTTTGATCACATCATCCTCTCTCACAGGTCATTTGCAAATTGGGCCTTATTCTTCAATGCAGCCCTGCATTTAAAACACAAGGAAATACCCCTGCATTTACTTTATCTGTACATGAAAGAGGCAGCAATTTTAGCTCTGGCTTTTCTGCACTTTCTAGGTCTAGAAGCAAGTTCTGCATCTCTCATTGCAAAGGTGGACTCCCCCTGAAACTGCCCATTCTCACATTGCATGATTGGCTCCTTAAAACTGTCGTGCCGCCAGGATGCCCCTTTGAGGGAGAAAAACATGCCTGGAACCCAGTTCCTGCTTGAAACAGCTCTGAGGCCTCAAACCCCTCAGGTGAGGTGAGGTGAGGTGAGGTGTCCATGTGCAGCACGTGGCTGAGGTGACTGAAGGTGTGGGGTAAATGCTGCTTAGGGAGGAGTTGTGCGCATAGGCTGCTAGGGTCCATCTCCACTTGCAGTCACTCTAATCAGCATGAAAATAAAACATATGTCTGGCATAATCCTGAGAGGCAAATAGATAGCATCTTTTCACTTGGCTTGTAAGGAAAATGCAAATACTTTCCTGTGTACAGAAAATATCGATGAGATACAGATGAGTTGAGAAACACAGATTAGGACACTGAAGGTTGGGGTTGGGAGTATTCACAGGAGATGGTGGTTTGCAGTCTAAGCTCAGGCTGCAGACAGCATGAATGCCATGGAGAAGTATCGGCGATTCACCAAAAAAAGAAAAAAGGAGTCCATAAATACAAGTCTCCTCAGCTCATGAGTGTGTTAACAGTGAAGCATGGAGAAACTGCTGAAAGCGGGAACCCGGGGCATTGGCCAGCAATGTTTCACTCCTGCAGTGCTGCAAATGTCCTGGAGGTCCATCAGAAAAGTTAGCCACTGCTCTGTGTAGACAGGCAGGGAGTTGCATAGCAGGAAAGGAGTTAGGAATGTTTTTTCCAGCTGCTGGAAAGATCCCCTAGAGCTTGGGAAAGGGGTGGACTTGAGGCTCAGTGACTGGTTTTGGGGGTCTTTCGCCTACTGCGCTGCTTAGTGTGGCAGCTAGGAGAAAATAAGAAAGAGATTCATATTTGGGATGACCAGCAGAGCAGGGCAAAGAAGATCCATGTTGCAGATACCCTCTCTGCTCAGGTTCCTCTACCCAAGTTCCTCAGAGATGTGCGTTCAAAACAAGGTCTCTGTTCAACTCTCGCCTTCCTCACCCACGTTACCACAGCACGTTACCGAAGCAGGTTTTCTTTTCCCCTTTCCTCTGTATTGCCCAGCTGATCTTTGTGGATTTGCTTCCTGCTTATCGGTTGTCGCTGTTGACAGGCAATATTGGTGCAGAAATAGTGTGGTGGGCTATAAGGTGGAGCGAGCAGGAGTACAAGGAGGAGCAACACGCCACGGAGCAAAGGCAACATTGACATCTTCATTACTTGGACGTCTGGCAAAACCACACTGCCTATGGAAACACTTGGCCACCCTTGCTGTGATGTCCATGCCCAGCAGTGCCCACTGCCCTGCTGGTGCCGCCGCTGTCCAACCCAACCCTGAGAGGCCGGGGTGAGCAGGAGAGCTGGGGCACCGCTGCACACCGAGGGCCAGGGGGCAGCCCTAGGGCGGTGAGGGCCCCGGCCACCATCACACAAACTTTATGGCCTCCCCGCAGCTGTGAGCCAAGATTGGATGAGGAGGGTTTTGAAAGCAAGACAAAGGGCTCGCCTCCCACGGTGATACCCCTGCAGAGCTGCCGCAGATAGGAGGCCTGGGTACTTTGTTTCCTGAATTAACAGGAATTTGTGAGGTTTGAAGCCATTATGTTTTGGCCCAGTTTGTGTGGGTTTTTTTTGCAGGTTTATCTCAACAAATCTTTTTGCCTTTGAATTTTTGATAGTGTCTTCCCAAACACAACTCCTCTTGAGGGGTGGGAAGGTATTATGGAGTTAATAAGTGTCCGCTACTGATCCCATTTCTCAGGTACTGAAAACCTCCCTGAGGCGAGTGTATCGGGTGGTGAAAATGTTCATTAAAAGTAGTTCTGGAAATGTTATTTTAAAGTTACAATTCAAATATATAACAAAAACAAAAACACTTCTACACAGTACATCTCCTAACACTTTCATATAGGGGATATATACGTGTATCACGGGGATCCTGCCCTTTGGAAGAAGAAGGGGTGCCGCGCAGGCGCTATTTCCCCAGCGAAGGGCAGGACCCTGGTGCCAGGCGGCAGCGCAGGCCACGCTCTCCCTCGCGCAGGCCGCGCTGCCCACGTCACGCGCGGCGCCATCGCTGCCTCACGCCCTCGCCGCTCGCGCCGCTCACCCGCTCACGCTTGTCAGCTTTCTGTGAGGAAAACAAGAGAAAAGAAGAACGCTTTCATCCTCCAAGGCCTGTGTCCAGTTGGGATTTTCCCGTACCATGGGGAAAATGATAAGCCGGGATACAACAATGACCTGCTTCACGTCTTGATAAAATAATTTCCCCTCCCTGTCATTTTTCTCAAAGAATAATATTTGACTAGCATGAGCACAACAGATAGAGCGAGGGCTTTTCTGCGAGCTCACTGATAATGGGCCAAATTCAGCGCTGAGCCAGACGACTGCTACACTGTTGACCTCCGCGCGGTTAAGCCTGCTTATCCCGGAGCTCAGCGCTTGGAAAACAACAGGGTTAAAACCTGTAAGAGGTGCCTGTGTGATATGAGTGTCGTGGCCAAAAGCTTGGAGGGCAACAACTATCCGTCATGCATCTGTCAATGAACGTGCCCTGAGACACAGCCAGGGAGCTGCTCACATGTGTGTGCCCTCAGCTGGGTCATATTCCAGCTGAGGAATATGCAGAGGAACACTGCAGAGCACAGTTCATCAGCCCACTTTCAGCTGGCACAGTGGTCAAAAAGGTTGGAAATCCATCTGCTGCATGGCTTCAACACACCATAACTTGCTGCCCAAGACAAACAAGATGGTGGCATTTGTCCTATGTTGACTTCCAGCATCAGCTCACATGCCATTTCACAGCACAGTCAAGGCAGAATATTTATGGGATGCTGTCAAGAGTAAAATCCATTTGCTAACAAAGCAATCCATACCCTTATCGTTAAAGTTTAATTATAGTTCTTTTTCTTCTATTTGTTTCCTGGCATGAACGTGCTTGTGGGTCTACTCTGTCCTATTGAATTTTCACTGTTTCTTGTTCATGGAGGTGGAAAGTTCTTCTGAGTTTCCAGCGATGGAGACCTATAGACTGTTGGGCATTGCAGGTGAAGGGTGGCAAAGAGCATCTACACACCAGCATGGAGGCTCCTCTTGAGAACTCTGCTCCTCAGGGACAAGGAAACTTTCAATCCAAACTCTTGTGTGTAAGAGACAGCTTTCTTGAGCATTGCCCAGAGACTGAGAAATAAACCCTCACAAGGAGTTACTACAAGTCTATTTTTTTAAGGCCTGCCTTGTCTAGTGCAAGGATGCAGCTCTATGCAGATTTGCAGCAGTGCAAAACAAAAAATGGCCAAAGAGAGACTATTTGTTTTTAATTGAGAACAAGTTTCCTCCATTCACCCATTTCCTCTTTGCCTGAGTGCATTAGGACAATCTATAACAACTTTGGGTCTTGCGGTAGCTATTCTGATCAACGCTACCCACACGGAGCTGCTCTTAGGCCAAGCTGTGCAGTTCACTGTTGAAACAGCTTTGGTGCTTGGGCAGTCACCACACCACAGGTCTCTTTGAGCCTCCCAGACTTAGAGCAGGGCCCCTCCAGGCTTCTTCTCCACCCAGTGAAGCATCTGCTGGGCTTTAACAGCCTCATACTGACTCAAGCAAACCCTGAGACATTGCAGCTGAGAGGCTGCCCATTGCAGATCACCCGGGAATGTGGAGCAGGCCTTGGGACTAGCATGGCAGCAGGCTGCCATGGAGGTGACCACTGGAAGGAACAATCCGTATGAGCTTGAGAGGAGCACAGCTGCATCCGTATGCCGAGGAGTTAGCTGTGCCAGTACCGTTGCAGCAGCTCAGCAGTTGTGTATAGACAGGCTATAATTAAACACAATTAAAACAGAATGCTTTTGTTCTAAGCTAGGCATCCCCATGAGGACCTGTACCAAAATACCAGCGGGTACGAATTAAGCCATTTCTGTTATTCTGGTACATGTCTGAGCATTAGCTGGCTCCAATGCCAACCCTCCTGGCTCCGGATCCTGGCAAACAGCAGCCACCCGGGCCAGCTTCCCTCTCAGGCTTCATCATGGGGGAACAACACATGAGAGCCCATGATGTGGAATCACTGCTTGGTGGCGGCTCATAGGGCCTCCAGAGGCAGAAGGGTGACAGCCTCCTCGCAAGGCTGATGTTTCCAGCTCCTTCACAGCAATAGTGGGTCTGGCACAACAGGCAGCAGCCGTCGTGCCTGTTCCAGGACAGACCCTGCTGCATAACATGGATTCTCAGCTAGGTGTGGGAAACGGAGCACCTCACACCGGATCATGCTGGGACCTGAATGGTGCTGGAAAAGGTGAGGTGGAACTGGACTCTGCCACAGCGCTACTATCTCTGGCGTGGGAACCTCGCTCCGGCAGCCCAGGCTTTCTGCCTGCACACAGGGCAGCGGCACCTACAGCCCTCGGCTCCCTGGGTGGCACCGCTCGTGTGCGCACAGCGCTGCAAGAGTCTAGGGAAATCCACACACACACGTTCATAACTGAGTGCAGGTAGACGAGAATCAAACCCAGGAGCAACCTTTTATTTTCGCCCCTCAGCTTTCCGAGGCCAACCCACGCGAACGGCGCTGAACCCGCGCGCTCGGGGCGCGGCGCTGCAAGACGGAGCGCGCGCTGCTCCCACGGCCACGACCACAGCGCGGGGGCCGGGCCGGGCCGGGCCGGGCCGAGCCGAGCCGAGCCGGCCCGAGCTGAGCTGAGCTGAGCTGAGCCGAGCCGAGCCGAGCCGAGCTGAGCTGAGCTGAGCTGAGCCGAGCTGAGCCCCGCGCCGCCCTCGCGGCCCCGCTGAGGCTCCCGCCGCGCCGCTCGGCAGCGCGGGCAGCACCGGCCGCGCCCCCCCCCTCCCCGGCGTGCAGCCAATGGGCGTGGCGGGGCCGGGCG
>JAUBOD010000433.1:3420854-3437720 GCA_032353885.1 Nothura maculosa | reverse complement strand
GGCGGCGGCGGCGGCGGCGGCGGGGCGGGCGCGGGAGCGGGCGCGGAGCCGCGGCGCTGCATCAAGTGCGTGCTCGTGGGCGACGGCGCCGTGGGCAAGACGAGCCTCGTGGTGAGCTACACCACCAACGGCTACCCCACCGAGTACATCCCCACCGCCTTCGACAACTTCTCCGGTAAGAGCCCGCCCCGGGCACCGGGCTCCCGGTGCGCGCGCTCCGAGGGGCGGGAATCGCGCGCTCCCGGGGAATGCGCCGCTCCCCGCCGGCTCCCGCCGCGGCTCCGCAGCGAGACCGAGGGAGCGGTTTGGGCTGCGGCGCTTTCCTTTGCATCAGCGCGGGGAGATTTTGTTATTATTATTATTTTTCCACCAGACTTCTTGTAAATGTAAAGAGGATCCTAACCCGAATCCTCTGCAGCGGGAGAGGGAGGCAAAGCGCTGGGCTCGCGGTCTGCCCGCTGGGGTTAAGTTCAGGGACTTGCCACCTCCTCGTTTGCAGCGGAGTGGGTTGGAAAGCCCTGAAGGGCCCGAGGGGCAGTGACAGGCTCGGCTCTGGCTGAGCCAGTTGCGAAATGCAAACTCACCAGGACTGTCAGTGCTGAGGGATACCACATCTCCCTTCCCTTATCCTTTTTTCTCCTTTATTTTTAAACGGGAGATGTGTAAAGTTGGCCTCACAGTCCTTTCCCCCTCCCTCTCCTCTCTCCCAAGCTGTGGTGTCCGTGGACGGGAAGCCGGTGAGACTGCAGCTCTGCGACACGGCTGGCCAGGTCGGTGGATCCGCTCGCTGGGCTGTGGGCATGGCGGGAGGGGACGAGTTGTCACGCAGAGCAGCCCCGCCAGTGACTCTGTGGCTTGGAGAGGGTTCCCAGGGTTTGAGCATCTTATTAAGCTGCTTGTGCTGCCCTGTGTTCCCTCCACTGCTCCGTCCGGTGGCTATGGAAAGGTGGGAGCTTGAGGGGCGTCCTGTGGGTGGGCTGGGCACGGGCTGCTGCTCCTCTGACTCCATCTGCTGCTCTGCTGAGAGAGAGCAAATTCCTGGGGCTCGGGGCTGCCCGGGACCCCGGCTGTGCCCCCTGGGCAGTGCACAGCTTCCTAGGGAGCAGGGTGAGGCTGGAAGCTGGAGGGATTTCACTACCTGTCTCCCATCTGGGAGCAATGGGATTAGGGTTTTAAATAGCTGATAGCTGAGTGGCTCTGGGCCTGCACCTTTGCCAAAACCACCCTGGGAAATCTCAGTGGCCTTAACATACAAACCTATTTAGGTGAGTTGTAATGGGGCGCCCTACTTAGGGGAGGAATTTGAAGGGCCTCAACGTCCTAGACAACACTGTAGGACTCGTTCTTGTGCCCTACAAACCTAAATTTATAGATTCCCAACAGCCTCTTGTGGAAGATAACCTGAGAGAAAGCAGCAGATCTGTCCCATGATTGAGTGCCCGTCCGAAGGGGCAAGTTGGTGCAGTAAGACCCTCTCAGCCTTGGTCGAGACCTGCTCATGTGCAGAGCGTGGCAGGTAACATTGCCAACGTAGCAGGGTGACAGCCCGTGAAAAAGCAACTGCAGGAGGGACTGGCAGGTCCTGGTCACCTCCTGCTTTGGCTGCTGCTGATGGCCAAGATGTTTGTGTGACCTGTTTGATTCCAAGTGCGACTGGAATGGGTATAGGCAGTGAAGATCCAGAGTCTATCTAAACTGACAGAAGTCATCATGAATAAAAGACACTTTGGTAAAAGAGTGCTGTTGAAATCTGTGGCTAAAAAAGACACTCCAAGCAGAGTGACACTAGATATTTTGGTGTTGTGAGCCCAAAGAGAGGTAGGTTCTCTGCAGCTCCTGTTTTATATTGAAGCTGTAGGAGTGTACATGGAATAATATGGAGTAAGGGGGCTTATCTGGGTAGAAATCTGTAAGAGCAGGATTTGGCTTGCAAAACCCTGGCATCCAGCTCTTTCAGGTTTCTCACACTGCAAGAACAGGCAATTATGTGGCAAGGTGCTTTTCTCTATGTGGCCCTGTCACCCTGTCCAGAGCTGCACTTTGCAGTAAATATAGGGTTTCTCTCAAGCCGAGTGGTGAGAGCCTGCTTTCCCATGAGGCTTAATCCAGGAATCAAGTGAGTTAATGAAGCTTGCTTTCTTGACTCTTTTATAAATCATTGTCTCTCTCCGAGTTACTGCTGAAAAAGATTCATTGGACTGCAGTGAGACTTTGGAGGCTTCCAGTGGGTTTTAAACTGCATGTCACAGGCCTTCAGAGGCTTTAAAACAAAACCTCAGGTCTTGAAAATCACACACAACTTGCAGCTGAGTAGTAAAATCCCAGCGCCAGAGAGGTGTGTGTTCAACTGTGTTTGCTCTTTGCACTTCTTTAAATTAAGAGCTTTTGAGAACACGGTGCATTTTTAATTAAAATGTCACCGCAGTAGAGGCAAATCCTACCTGCTCCAGCTGCTAGTGTTACTGTGCTTTTATCCTGCTGTCAGCAGGAAAGCTGCAGGCGTGGAGTTAACCCTTGCTTGCTGGTGGGGTTGGCTCCTGCTTGCTGCTGCATTCTTCACTCCCAGCCCTTCTGGGAGCTGCTTTCTTGTGGCTAACTCCTGAAGCTGAAAGAGGAGCCTTTCCTTCTAAGAAGGAGGAGAGGGGAGGAAAAAAAAGAAAAGAAAGTTAGCCCTGGGAGAGCTGTTTGCAGTTTGTTTGATGTGGCGGGTGCAAGGGAAAGGCAAAGCTCTTAGGCCCTGCCATTGGCATGTTAAGCCTGCACATTGTGATTCCTTATTGCTGCCATCAGATTTAAATCCCCGGGCACAAAAGCAGGGAAATTATTCCCATATCCTGTAGGATGTTGTTAAGTAGTCGGCAGCTCAAACCCATCCCGGCCGGTGTGCACTTGCTGCTGCTTGTCTGCTCTGCTGCTGCTGCCCGTGGGTGTCCCGGGGCAGGAGTGCAGCGAGTGTGCGGTGGGTGACTCAGCTGCTCCCTGACGTCACCCCTCACAGGCAGATCCCTGTAAAGTCCCTCCTGGATTTCTGTGTTTAGCCCCATTGCTAGTATGCCTTAACCTGCTTGGTTTTGCCCTTTTGCTGATCCTTAACTGCTCCAAAGGCCTGCAGTAAGGTGGAGCATGGAATACACCCAGGAATTCTCTCTTTTTTTCATGTTTTTGCTGGGTGCTAACGCAGCTTCGCTCTCCACAGGATGAATTTGACAAGCTTCGTCCTCTGTGCTACACCAACACGGACATCTTCTTGCTGTGCTTCAGCGTGGTGAGTCCTTCCTCCTTCCAGAACGTGAGTGAGAAATGGGTTCCCGAAATCCGCTGCCACTGCCCCAAGGCGCCCATCATCCTGGTTGGGACGCAGTCGGACCTCCGGGAGGATGTCAAGGTTCTCATCGAGCTGGACAAGTGCAAAGAGAAGCCGGTCTCCGAGGAGGCCGCGAAGCTCTGTGCCGAGGAAATAAAAGCTGCGTCCTACATTGAGTGCTCTGCTTTGACTCAGAAAAACCTCAAGGAGGTCTTTGATGCGGCCATCGTGGCTGGTATTCAGTACTCGGATACCCAGCAGCAACCAAAGAAATCCAAGTGTAGGACTCCAGACAAGATGAAAAACCTCTCCAAATCCTGGTGGAAAAAGTACTGCTGTTTTGTATAGGAGTTGCAAGGACACAAGCGCTGCTCTGAGGAAATCAAATAGAGGCTATATTAGCTGAAATCTCATTCTGTGTTGTCCTGAGTGTATAGTGTAGATCCTAATGTATGTGTATATGTTGCTACTGGATATCTCAGTTGCCCTTTTGAGGGTGGCGGAAGGATTCTTAGATAAATAATAACCAGAAATCAGGTCTGGCATCAGTTTTTATGACTAAAATCTTCCATAAAGGAAGAAATGCACCATGTGTCTCTGAGATTAGAAGGATTTGTACAACAACTTGACTTCTTGTGCCATGATGCAAATGCAATGGGGAGAAACAACTTAGAGGCCTTTGCTGTGAGGGCTATTTGTGAGAAAAGTGCGAGTGACTGGAAACGTAGAGCTCTGTTCATGGACAAAAAATAACACTGTGCCTCCTAACTGACGTTTTTAGCTTTAAAAACCCACTCCCGTGCTCTTCTCCATGTCTTCCCAAAGCAGCATTCTTAGGGATCACTTTAAAAAGGGTGTGCAAGTGGTGTAATCTATGCGCAAATGCTGTAGCTGGAAAGGTCACACATATACCTCCAGTCTGCCGTTAGGGAACCTAATGCATTAAGGACCTGACATCTCATTTGTCACCTCCTGACTTGGAAATCGTTTTCCCCCATCCTTCCCCCGTCCTTCCCAGGCAGTTGTATGGACGCCCAAGGAACATTGCTAAGCTTTAACTCATTGCTTCAAATAGTGGTGAGTTCCTCTGTATTTATAAGACTTGACAATAGCTCATCTTTTTTGGCTAAAAGGAATGTAAATGTTGTTGTGTTGAGTTTTTAAATGTTCTTTTCAGAGCTGTTACAAGTATCCATGCAGCAATATGCAAACTGCATCCGTTTCTTTTTTTTTTTTTTAAGTCTGCAACCAGGAATTACAGAATGCCCCTTCTCATCCTTTTAGGCTGCTACGCAAAATAACAAATTGGGCAGATAAAGATTATAAGCCACTGGACGAAACTGAGACTCTTGTGTCCTCCTCACGATGCTGATTTGACCGAGTTAATGTTTCCCTTCTAAAGGCAACAGTTGCTTGTTGTTGAATCTGGTCCAAGATCACACTCTGGGAATTGGCCGAGGTCACTCTGGAAACTTAACTGATAATTCCTTCCCAGATCAGTCCAACAAATTAAAGTGAAATGTACCCAAAAAGTTGCTGGGTGATCAACACAACGTGGAGTTGAACATGACCTGCTCTTTGACTAAATCTGATTCCTGCAAAACTAAGCCTAATTCCGCCCCCCCTTGGGCTCAGGAGACCTTTGGGGTAACGTGACTCTCTGCAAGTGTCAGCATTCTAAGTTATTCTGCAGAAAACATTTATTTTGTGTTGTCTGTCCATCTTTTTATGACCCTGGCTGCTTTTTTTTTCCTAGATAATTTAAGATCAAGTTATACTCTGGCTTTCTTCTTTTTTTTTCCTTTTCTTTTTTCCTCACTTTGGCTCTAGCCTTCAAGTGACCTTTTTCATCGTCTTAAGCTAAATTGCAGTGACAGAAAAACTGAACCTTTTTTTTTCATCTTAAATGAATCAATGCCTGATGCAAAGAGCAACTGTGGAAGCCGTTGGATAGAACTACCCAGAGTTTACCTCCTGGCCCGTCAAACAAAATGACACTAATGTAAATGCGTTCTGAGTTATACTGGCAAGCTCCATAAGCAATATTTTTTTCCTCCAGTACAGCAAAATCGGTGCAGAATGCATAACATTCCAGCCCTGAAAACTTTGAAATGGAATGGAAATCTTTACATGGGGCCTAATGTAATAAAAATGTGTTGGCTTCTGCACTGGAAGAGCCTAGAAAAGCAGATCCCATAGCACAGAAGCTGGATGCCCTTAACCTGATTGCATCTGGTTTGTAATAGTTTAATGTTTACTAGTCATGAAGTTAACACCTGAGCCTTTATATTTTGTACTCTAACGTTTGACAGGATTTCAGATACACAGTCATATTGTCATCTTGGGGAAAACCATCAAGTGACATATCCCTTAGGTGCTTCACTTTGCTGTAAAACGGTCTCAGTTGATCGAAAATGTGGTTTTTGGAAGGGGGAAGGCTTGAATCTGAGCAACTCTCACTTGCAAAAATAAGAGGATCAGTTCTGCAAGATCATAATACTTTGTATCCTGCTATACTGAAGCAGTAGATATTATATTTTAAAAGCAGCCTGTTTCATAGTCTGGAGTAGCATTACTTTTAAATGTAGCCAGCTGTGACTGTTTCTGAAAATGTGATGTACATACAACTTGTTATAGCCCTTTACTAGGTGTATATAAACTGAGGTCTAATATCTTTATGGAGACTGCTCTACATGGGGCTACACAGGGTCTAGGTTTTAGAATATTACTTTTAAAATCACCAGTATTTTATGAACGCAAGTGAGGGGGAAATGTCTCTATGTAGTCTATAATCTGATGTGCCTTATAAAATTATCCTCTTAAGTGTAGGCTATATTCTGAAAGAAATATTTCATGTGAAAATGATATAAATGAGGTATTTGGAAATAAATTCTCATCTGTGTATGGCTCTGCCTCTCCCGTGTGCTCCGGTTCGGCTGGAAGCGCCTTGTTTTGCTTTTCTTAGTGCTGTTACGTAAGGGCCAGGACGGGGCTGCTCGGTAGCCTGGGGCCTGCGCTGCCTCAATTGGAGGCCGAGGCTCCAGAGCTCGGAAAATGTCATCTTCCCTCTGTGCTCCCGGGGAGGGGTGGGTGGGAAAGGGTGGACAGGGGCTTTTTGCTCCTCCCTCTATCTCAGCATCTGCTCCGAGCCTCTGCTGAGGGCCCCTAAAATACATTTTAAACACTGGGAGCTTCATGTTTGACCTTGAAGCCAGAGCTGAGCCTTTTCTGCAGGAGCTCTGGTGCTGGCATGGCCCTTTCTTGCCCCTTTTCTCACTGTGCTCAGGGCCCTTTTCCCTTGATTCCTTCAGGTTTTCATGCACGCTGAAAACTTGGGCCTTGTAGCCCGGGCCCTATGTAGGTGCCTGGCAACAGGGCTTGGCGGCCTTCTGCCCTGGCCTGTTTTGGGGGGTCAGGGTGCTGGGCCCGTGGCCCCTCTGGAAGCAAGGCAGGTTCAGCCCCCGAGCATATGACATGAGAAGCATAACTCCACGAGCAGGAAGGCTGGGGAAAATTCAGACAAGTGAGTCATTTCCCACCTATTCTCTTGCTCCAGAGAAGCCACAAGTTGAGGCATTGGGAAGAATGGAGCTTGTTCCCCTGCAAGCTCCATCCTCTAAAGCAGCCCTGCACATGCTCCGACGAGGGTGGCACTAGATGCCTCAGCTGCGGTGCTCACCACCCCTGACCCTTCAAGCACTCCAGCTGCTTGGTGTACCCTCCAAGGAGCTTCAACCTAGGCTTGTGTTTGCAAACAGTTACCATCAGGAAGGAGACTCCTGTGCTATCTTTCATATTGCTCCTCACTCTTTGAAATGAAGTATTGACTTTTCTGTGTCATTAACTAATGCAGCACAGATTGCACACAGGCTCGTTTGCTTTATGACACCAGTGATCCTCTGCTAGTGCCTCGACTGTTTGCAGGGCTCATTTCTGGTAAGTACCTGCTGCTTAACCACAGCTGCTGTTGCTGGTGCCTTTGAAGAGTCGGTGCCCATTGGCTTGTGCATGTAATCAGAAACACATGGGTGAAATGAGATCCAGCCTCAGCTGGGCTGCTTAAAGCCTGGGTGTGCTCATGTGGGCAAACCCACCACACCTCTGTGTGCTGACTTGCAGAAAAAGAAGCTGTGTTGGCTGAGCATTCTGAATCTCCTGTTCCTGGGTTTCTGTGCAAAAACAACCAGTGCTGCCTGTGATATGTTGCTCTTCTGCTATATGGGCTGTTGCCTTGTATGTTCTAATGCATGGACAAGACAAAGTAGGGGTTTTCCAGTTCTGGGCATCTGTTATGGCATGGTAACTGTGCATGTGTGTCTGCTGCTGTGATCAAAAGGCTCCTTTGGTTGCCCTGCCTGATTTACTGAATGAGGTGGCAGCTGAGGCTGATAAGCGCATATTGAAGTAAGTCTGGTGTAAATAAGGTTTACTGGGATTACTGAAATTGCTGCTACTTTGTGATGGATGAAAGTTGCCAAGAGGGGATTTTTTTAAGGGCTTTAAGGGGGGAAAAAAAGATTTTTTTTTTCTTTCTCTTTTCTTTCTTTTCTTTTTTTTTCTTTCTTTTTTTTTTTCTTACTTTTTTTTTTTTTTTTTTTTTTTTTTTTAAGAGAACACCCTTATCACTTTTCCTCATGTATTTTTTGTGTTGGCAGCTTCTAGGGTGTCACTCAGGGTCTCCTACAGCTGGGTCCTTGACAAGTGTCTTCTTGATCTAGCTGGGAGAGGGTGTCTGCAAGGAAGCCTCACTACTCTTTGCTTATTGTCTCCCTAGACATCACTCAGCCTCTCCCTCCCAGTGATCACTACTGGATGAGATGGCCTCTGGGTTCGGCTACATGCAGCTGTCCTGGTAATGTTGTATGTGTTGAGCTTAAATGCTGAACCTTAATTATGCATGTGAGTGACCTTATAGATGAGCAGCTCTTCTCAGCTCTAGTAGATAATCCATGTGTTCGAGTAGCTGTGTGGAAGAGACCTCTGTCAGCTTCTGTTAGTGATGGCCCATCGTGCAGCAAGGGAGGTGCTCGGGCAAGAAGCAGCTACTCAGAAAAAGAGTAAGATAACAAGATGTCCAAAAGAATGGGTAAAGGGACTCCTGAGTCGCTGTGATAGAAAGTACTTTTACCTCATTCAAGTGTAAAGAGTTTAAAACACCACCTAGCAAACACATAGAGAAATTGAGACTGTCAAGTCTAAAAATGCAACCTTATTTTTAGGAAGTCCCATAGCTGGGGATAGATGGAGGGTGGGAGAAAATACCATTGCAGATTGGAGGAAAAAAAACCACTCTGTCTACTCAGTTCTCATATTCTTCCGTCAAGCATCTGCACTGTCTAGGGACAAGATACAGCATGAGGCAGACGTTTGACATCATCCAGAATGGCTGTCCATATATATCTGATGTTTTTAGAAGGGCAGGATATGTTTCAAGCCAACAGCAGAGCCTTGAGGACCAATAGGGCCTGTTGAAGATTAAGCTCCCATGTTACAGGCAGCTGGTGAGAAGATGTAATATGATTAGGGTTGCTCATTACCATCAAGTGCACTCCTCTGTGGTACAAACTGGGAGCAAGCAGTTGTGTAATCCAATGAATTCTGTCATCTGAGGGGGCAGCGTTCTCCAGTGTTACTGATTTATTTCCCCACTCTCTTTTGACAGGATAAATAAATCAGTGGTGGGTATTAAGAAAGGTGAAAAGGCCCAGCTTGCGTTTTATACCTTCTTAATTTAGCGAGGAAAATGCAGCGGATCAGTCCATGTTGGTTCTGCAGTGTAGCCCAAACAGTGTTTTCAGGCACTGGTGCAGGTCCTAGATTCAACCAGGCTTTTGCAGTACCTAAGGCAGTTAGACCCAATCCTGATTGTATTATCTGGGAGGCTAGACAGGAATCTGAGCTTAATGCTGAGATGCTGAGGTCAGAGGTGCAGACCTATGAAGCTTTATGTAGCATGGAAAAGATTCAGAAAAGGGGATCCCTGTGAGCTTGTGGAGTCACAGGTGGGTTTGCAGTTGCCATGCAACTAACCTCACTGTGAGAGATGAGTATCAATCCTCTGTTTTTCCTTAAAGTCTTGGTGTTTCCCTGAGTCCAACCCATCTACTTCACACCCCTGCATGCTGTTTCCATGCACCAGCATAAGTTTATGTAAAGGAGATATTTTAAGTGTCCACCTTGGGTTTGAGCATTTGGCTAAGGCTGGCTCAGCTCACTACCTCTTTCAAATTGTTTTGCTCACTCTTTCTAAAGTGTCTGTTGTCATCACAGATCTCCCTGTATATTTATCTGACACCTTCAGGTTCTGGTCTGTTATTTACTCATTATTACTCATTGAAAGTGTTTTATTTACGTATTTATTCTTAAAAAAGGCTCTCCAGCATCTTAATTTTAGGAGCAATGGCCTAAGAGGGTTGATAGGGATGCGGTTGCACAGGATGAGATGGGCTCCTTGTCTGGCAGGACAAAGGCTCATTCTGCTCCTCTGGCTCATTCCCCACACACCAGGGATGTCCCCAGATGTGTATGTGCTGTGGCCCCTCTGCAGCCACCCTGCCAGAGTCGCAGTCACCTGGGGACTAGGTAGGGCTAGCTGCTTACAATGGCAGGCCAAACAACCTCCAGATTTAAAAGTAATTTTTGTTTCACATTTCCGTTTTCAAATAGCTGATGGAATGAAAGCTGGGTGTTCAGGGCCCATCTGTACTGCTTTGCTCCCGGCAGGCACTGTCTCTCCAGCAGCACTGCAGAGGTAACAACACCGGGAAGCAGCTGCAGTGGCTACTCTTGCCTCTGCTTTGTGTGCTCTCTTGGTGGAGAAAGACCAGGCAAGACTTCTCTGACAGCAATATGTGAGCAGCAGCTCCCTTTGGCCTCTCTCTCTTCCCAGTATCTCTCTCTCTTCCCTCCTGCATTCCCCTCTCTATAGGCTATTTTCCCATTTATGCTTAATTCAAAATGGCATTTTGCCTGAAGTCTGCTGTTCAGCATTTTTTTATGCTTCCTGTATCACATTCTGGTATCTTTTAAGCTTTGTGCCTTTCCACATCTTAATTATAAGCTCAGCAGGCATGACGCTTCACTATTCCTTGGGGCAGTAAAAAGTTGCTCCTTTTTCTTTCCCCTCCTTGTCATAATCTGCAGCAATCGGCCTGGATGAATTTTTTTGGGAAAAAATGTATTTCTGTGCATTGCAGAACAAAAACTGAAGATTGGCTGGCGATAGCAAGGGGGGTAAAGTCTTTCCCTGTGCTTGTCACGGCCGCGCAAGCCTGTGATAAGGAGGCACCGGATGCCGGCACGCAGGGCGACTGTTGACATCTCGGGGCGAGGGCACGGTGTCTGCTCTGCGACAGGCAGAGCCCTGGCCATTCTCACAGGGCTTTGAAGTACCCTCTGACAATCTCCATCAGGAGATAAGAGGGATTTCTAAGGGAGGAAGGAGTTCCTGAAGTTGGTTTCGGCAGCACGTATGTTTATCTTGTCAGTGTAACCCAGAAAGAGGGCAAAACCTGGCCTGGTGACACCCAAGGAGATAAGTGGGTATTCAAGCAGAAAACACAAAGCAGTGTGGAACTTCGTGGGATTTTTTTGTTTGTTTATTATTGTTTAAATGTCTTCCCTAGCACGTAACTTGTGCGTACAGCTACGCTAGGGATGTCAGTGGATAAATTCTTGTCTGGTCCCTTCAGTGTCTGCTTATGGATCTGGTGCTCATGAATGCGTTTAATGACACATTATTGTCTGCCTATACAGTCATCCAGGGCAGCCAGTTACAGAAGTTTGACATGCATTGCATGAAGAAATATTTTATTTGCGTTAATTTCCTGGTCATCTTGTCAAGAGGCCCCCTAGCCTCCAGTATTGTAACATTTGGTGAATATCAGTTTACTGATGACCAGGTGGATGATGGTGAGACCTTAGCCACCATTTTGTTTGGTAAAACACAGACATATTTGTGTTTTCCTCCCCTAGCTGAAGATTTCCAGGCTTTGTGGTGTCTCCTCATGCAGTCACCCCATCCCCTTGATCATCTCACTCACTGTCCTCTGTGCTTCTTCTAATACCTTTATCTCTCTCCTAGCTGGAGGAGAGCAGAACTGTGGGCAAAAGTCCTACCCTAAGTTTTGTATTTCAGTACTCTTCCTGGAAAGACTCAGTATTTTGTTGGTTTTGTTTTAATGAGCTTTAGTGTTGGACCTTCTCAAAAACATTTTGGAAATCCAATCATATTATACTCTGTCCCTAGATCCTAATTTTCCTTGGGCTCAACATCATGCCTGCCAAATTCCAGTAGATTTTGAGTAGGGCTTCCTTCAGAGAAGCTGTGATGACTCTTCTCTAACAAACCGTATTTATCCACTAAGGTCCATGGCCTTATTCTTTACTAGCCTCTACGCCTCATACCTTATGGTCATAAGAGTCATAAGCTCTTTGTTGTGAGTTCAGCACTATTACAGGGTGGGAGAGAGGCTGCTCAGGGGCTCCTCTGATCAATATTTATCTGTGAATGAGGTCTTGGAACAGGTGGAAGCAAGTAACAGCTATTTGCATTACTCCCTTAAATGAAAGTATGGAAGTACATGAATATGGACATTTTCCCATGGTGCCAGAGTGCTATCAGGGTCCAGTATGCTAAGCTGAGTTTTTCAGACACTTTTTTCCTCCCTTCCTCCTTCCTTTGGTGGTCATCTAACCAGGCCTTCTTTGATAGGCTTGCTGATCACCTGCCTAGTGGAAATGAGGTTGCTTTATAATATCCTAAGTTTGATTGCAAACATGCCCAGTCACATTTGAAATGTTTGACCTTAGAATTGCAAAACTATTTGAGGTACCTTAGGTGGGAAGCACAGCAAAATAATATTCTATTGCAATAATATTCTACTGCAAAATAATATTCTGTTATCAAAGTGTTTTGACGTGCTCCATGCTCATGCTTAAAGTGTCACTTGAAATTGGCTTAGACTGGTTAGGCAAATATTTTGTGCAGGATGTATCATTTGGCAGTTAGAATGGAAACAGTACATATTATCAAAATGACATTGAAATGTTCTCATAGTGAATTTGGCCATAGTAAATTTGGCCATGAAAGGCACTTATGCTATTGCGATATTTGTAGTGGGATCCTAAAGAGCAGATGTGAACTACTAATTTAAAATATTATTAATAATCTGGGAGGTTATGGTTCCAGCTTTTCAACAATATGTGCTGGTAATTTTTTACTTCAAGTAAAGGAAACACTTGACTAGATTTGCCAAAAAAAAAAATAAATAAAAAGAGCATAATATTATTTTAACTACTACCTTTAGCAGTAAAAGTGCAAAAGAGGAAATCAGAATGGACTCTAGCTTTGTTTTTACACATCTAAAGTTCCCCTTGTCACAATGAGTTTTCAGAAAGGGTGTGAGCAGCCGCCTATAGAAATGATAACATTTTATAGCTGCAAGTCAAAGGAGGCAGCTTCTACATCCAATGCTTTCGATAGCAGCAGCAGCATCAAAATAAGGGTAAGAGATGAACAGGAGGTACCTGGCAAGTGTGATGGAAGGATGTCTTGATAAGCACTGTTACTGTTGGGATCCAATCCAGGTTTTTGGAATTCTTCATCTAAAGGGTCAGTTAAAAGTTACTAAAATCCCTTGGAAGTACAGTAGAGCTGTCCTGATTCAGACCAGGTTGTTCTGATTAGAGGCAACTTCTTTTGGTAAAGCTTTCTGGTGTGAACAAGGCCTGGGTGACCAGGAAGCAGCCAGAGATCTTCATTGATCAGCAAAGGTTCAAAGCTAATGAAAGTGTCACCACTACTTCTTTATGTACCTTTGAACTCCATTTACTATACAGTTGAGAGCCTTAACGTTTATAAGGCTTGAAATCTGACCTATGCTTTTGGCCCTGAAGACTGAGGAGGAAAGAGAAGAGTAAGAGAAATGGAAGGGGCCATGCTGATGGCTCAGGAATATGGCTGGGCCCAGTGGCCTGGGGCTGGTGGAGGTTATCCACAGCCTCGACTGATGTCATTTGTGCAATAACCAAGACAAAAAGACATTTGCGGTTGGTGAGTACTAGAGCTGACATTCCTTTTTTAACCAAAGCCTCCACTGGCTTTGTAGTTAAAGCTATTGACTTCAGAGGGATTTCCAAAGTGAGGACCGCAATTGGTACGCAGGTTTCTATTCATTTTCTCCTGACACTTTTTATTCCTTGCCCAGGCACTTCTGTTTCTGATTAATTAGCAATCAGAGTGGCAGAAAGATATCACAATCTGGTGCTTGTAAATAGCTTTGTCTTAATAGGAGGACCAGAATGGAGGACACATGGCCCTTAAAATCCTCATGATGGGTTGCCTTTTTTTTTTTTTTTTCCTCTCTTCTCTCTTCTTTCTCCTCCTCCTCCCCCCTTTCACTTTTCCTTTTTCCTCCTAGTTGGCAGTGTTGTTCCCAGGAGTAATGTCACTGATTTATAATTTCCCTAGGTGCTGCAATCAAACTGGACTTTCTGCTTCAAAGAATATTCCATTGACTCACCCAAGTCTCGGCAGCCAACATGCATTGACTTTCAAAGCGAACACATGAAGGGGTGAGTGGGGAAAATGTGTAATAAATAAAATAGCAGCATTGATAATGCTCATTTGGAAAAGGAGATAATCTCCTTTGTTTGCGCTACCACATGTTAATGGGTGAAGCATCTGTGACACTTGCTTAATAAAGCTGGTACTGGATTTGCCTTCATAGCCTCAAATCCCTTTAATCTTGTGAAACACTATCTCTGTAATAAGAAGTATATCACGACTGGAAGCACTTTACTCATTCCCCTCTATTGTCTCAATTACATGTGGTGCCAGTTCACAAATATTTAGCTAGATTAAGGCATTAGATTTGTTTGGACAGGAGAAGCATCATGTAATGGGAAGAGAAAGAGAAGAGACAGAATTTATTATATAAATGGGTTTCCAGACACTTATTACTCAACACTTAGTCTTGGTTTTATTTCTCTTCCAATAACCTTTGAACCTAGTCAGTTTGAGCTTTTTTCCCCCCTCCCCTTGTAGCTGAGGGTAAAAATTGGTCCTCTTGGGCTGTGCATTGCCATGCTAGTTAAACTAAAACCTCATTTAATTGCCATCCAGGAACTGTGCTTGAAGATGGGGTTGGTATGGCTGGTCGGAGCAGGAAGGCTGCAGTTTCATGCATGCTTCCCTGCAGGCAAATGGGGCTGTGTAAGGGAAAAGCCTGAGTTTAGAAGAAACCGAGTAAAAGAGAGGCAGAATGCTCCCTTGGCAAACTAGTGCTCTGGCTTGTGGACCTGGGTCCCAAATCTGCTCCCACTTAGGCTGTGAAACTCTGAAGTAAGTTGATTTACAACAGCCCACTCTGGATTTACTTCCATGTAATTGATGACAGAGCCTGGTCCTTATTATTCATTCTGCACCTAGCCAGTTTAAAGGGTCAGGGAAACTATCTGAGGAACAGAAGAGCCTTTGATCTTTGGGTTAGCCTTTCTGTTTCTTTGAGTACAGAAAGGGCTATCATATCCTTTGAATGTGAATTGCTCAGCAAAGACAGGCATGAGGAGTCTCCATGATGCTCAGAAACTTTCTGGGATGCTGTCCTCACTTTGGAAACCTTTCTGAAGTCAATAGCTTCAACTACAAGCCAAATGGGGGCTTTGGTTAAAGACACAGAAGTGCAAATCAGAAATGAGGAGAGAGTGAAGATGGGTTTCCACCTCCATGAGACTCAGCAACCACACTCTGTGCATATTGGTGAAAGCAAAATAGTTAATGAACACTATTAATTAGCATGTCTTCTCTTCAGAGATTCTTGGGTTACTGTATCTGAGAGCAGCACTGCAGACAGCAGCACTCTTACTGCAATACACAGTGTAGTGGTTGCTCCCACAAATTCACGTTTGCCAATATGTGCCATACATCTATGCTGTCTTTTAATTATTCTAAGTATAGAGATTAAAAATAGATAAGGAATTTCAGTTCAGTGTTCACACATGCTGGTTTGTTTAACATCAATATTAATACTTAATATCACCACTGTTGCAGAATGTAACAGGAAGTGTCAGGAGGGTTTCAAAGAAGTGAGATATATATAAGTAACATCTGTTCGGGATACTCACTGGAGCCTGGTTAATAGGAACAAGTTGTATTGATGCTGAGCATAACTCAGCTCTCATCTTTGCTTTGCAACTCACCTGTAGCAGAACTGGACTGGGATTAGATGATTTTCAACACCACTTGTTACGAATGGCGAGGCAGTGCTGCTCCCTCAGAGTGTAAACAGCTCAGGTTTAATTCAGACACAACCATCCCCACATCAAGCTCTTGATCACACAGAGCCAACTCTTGGCTTAGGGATCTTTGGATTAGCCCAAGGGGACTTTTTAGTTGGCCTCTATATATGCCAGCTAGTCATCAGGATAGTCAAACTGGGACAACTGCTACGTGTTGTAGCAGAGTGTGAGGAATGAAGACCCTTGCTAGAGCTACCATGTAACTAGAGCTACCTCAGGTGCAGATAGTGCAAATTAGGTTCTAGCAGCCCCATGACCAGCCCTTGAGCTGCAAGGTGCAAATGAAGATGGCCCAGAGGAGCTGCCTGAGGCTCCACCTCCACAGAAGAGAAAACCTGAGGTAGTGTAAGAGATATATGCGGATTTCAGTAATTTCTTATAAACGTTAAGGCTCTCTATGCCTCGTTACAAATAATTATTTGCATTCTATGCTGAGATATGTGAGGGACTGATCGGTAAGACATTGATGTAGGAATTCATAAGGAATATACATTCTCAACAGGGTCTTTGTATTCGGACACAAAGATCTTTGTAAACTGTTCCGGACTTTCAGTTGACTACGTGACGGGAATGAAGAGCACTTCAGATCTGTATTTACATTTTTATCCAGTGGCATATGAAGCACTGCTGCCCCATAAAAATTCAGTGTATTTGCTGTCTGTGTGCAAATTTAATCTGCTTTTTGTGTATTACTTCTGTGACTTATTGATGTTCAAGCTGATGCTGTGGAAAATCTGTGGTTTTCATTTCACACAGGGAATTAATTATCCTTTTGCCATTCTGCCTTGCGGAACTCATGCCAGATAAATTTCATATCAGATTAGGGGGGCTGAGCAAACCTATGAAAAGCCAAACAGCATCAGCCGTGAGCTCCCTGCCATTTTGAGGGACAGGCACTAAAAAGGCAATTAATGTCCCAGCAATGTCTATACACTTTGAATAAGGTCCAAGTGTAAACATGATAATGACTAGAAAAACACGTTTGCCTGCACCATTTTTTTTATCTTGTAGACCAATAATTGATCCATGTGTTCCAAAGAGTGGGAGCTTCCACAGGGATGGGCTCACAACAGTCCTAGGTGCATGAGAGGCCAGCAGTGCTCATGTTGAGCCACACAACCAGCTCAACTGTGGATGCACGGTGGCCAGCAGCGTGTGCTCAGCCTAAAAGCCCACAGAATCACGGAATCTTCAAGGTTGGAAGGGACCTCTAGAGATCATCTAGTCCAACCTTCCTGCTCCAGCAGGCACCTAGAGCAGGT